>PVJI01032788.1:0-11855 GCA_004026765.1 Micronycteris hirsuta
TGCTCCCTACTGGGGACCCTGACCTAACAACCCAGGCATGTGTCCAGACTGGAAATTGAACCAGTAGCCCCTTGCTTCACAGGCTGGCACTCAGTCCATTGAACCACACCAGCCAGGGCCAATGAAAAACTTTTTAGGCTGCTTGTGACCTGTAAGGAAATAACTTGGATTAAATGGCTTGATGTCAGGGTCTCTTAGGATATGGTGAAGTAAGGATTAGAACCCAGATTTGCCTAAAGCTTCTTTATACTTTTCCTACTATATCCTGTTGTTTTCCTGGTGGCTCTCATTTGATGATGTTGACTATCCCTTTGTTTTAACACAAGAAGTACACTTATTTAATGTTTACACAAATATGTTCATTGTTTAAAGGAAAATGTTGAGATACATATAACCGTAAAAGGTCAGGAGGCAACCTGAGAGCAGGAGTTGTGTTTGTTCACTTCTATATTTCACTGCATCTAACCTGGTGCTAGTGACTTAATATTTAAGAAATATTATGTGAGTGTATTAGTGACCCATTGATATTTTATCATCTAGATGCAGATCTTTTAAAATTATTTTTGATACAAATCTTTAGAGACTTCTATTACAGTAAATTTTCAGTATTTAAAAATTTAAATAAACCATGCAACTTTCTTTAACCCAGTGTATCATATTAATCTATCTCAGAAACACACTTTGTAGCATTTCAATTCTCTTGAATAGTATTCTGTCCTATAGGTGGAAGTGTTCCCTATTGGATGTGTAGACTCCTTTTTTCTCTATTAACATAGTTACTATCTTGTCTATTCTGGTAGCTAAATGTTTGCACACATCCATGTTTATATTCTGAGAAGAAATACCTTGGTATGGTAGGTTTTACTGAATGAAAGGATACACACACGTATATATATGTGCATGTATATGTATGTGTGTGTATGTATGTAGAATTAAAACTTTTGATAGATAGTGCTAAATGATGCTACAAAAGAGTTCTACTAATTTATATTTATAGTACTAATAGAATGATAAAACTTCCTGTTCTCTTGAATTCTTGTCACTATTGAGTATTTCCCTTATCACTACTGATATCACCACTTAAATTCATTATATTTTATATGTTTTTTTAATCTAAAAAGACTAAATGTGTTTACTTAAAAGCAAATTTAAAAAAAAAGATTTAATTTATTTATTTTTAGAGAGAGGAGAAGGGAAGGAGAAAGGGAGAGAAATATCAATTAGCGTAGAGAAACATTGATAAGCAGAGTTGCCTCTTGCACATCCCCAACCATGGATCTAGCCCGTAACCCAGGCATGTGCCGTGACCGGGAATCGAACTGGCAGCCTTTCCATTTGTGGGATAATGCCCAACCCACTGTGAGCCATACTAGTGAGGGTGAAAACAAAATATTTTAAACTCATTATGAAAAATAATTAGAAGTTTGTCCATAAAGTTGCTTCCACATAATGAAAAGATCTGAACTTTGGAAATTGGTTGATAAAGAGTTACTATTAATATGTTTGCGGGAGATGGGTGGAGTTAGGGAAAGGGGGAAAGAAAAAGTGGGGACACTGTAATAGGATAAGCAATGGAATACAATAAAAAATATGTTTGGGCACACCATTCTTGGTTATGTGGCAAAAGAAAACAAGTTTTGCCTGAAGTAAGTCAAAACGATTTCGTAGTGGGATAAACAAGGATTTCTGGAGCCAATAAAGAACTCAGGGATAACAAAGTGAAGGTTAGATGATTTGGGGAAGGAGGAACCCAGTTATACATATGCTACAATCATTATGAAACAGGTTTTAAGCATTATAAGGATATCCAAACAAATGGTTTCCCTCATTCTCCATTGAGGACCTTAGAAAAATCTAGTGAGGGTGGCCTAGGAATTATTTTTTTTCATGGCTCAGTAACTGACATAAAGATTAGAAATAAGGTCTGTGAGCCCGGCTGGTGTAGCTCAGTGGATTGAGCGAGGGCTGGGAATTAGAGGATCCCGGTTCGATTCCCAGTTGGGGCACATGCCTGGGTTGCGGGCCAGGTCCCCAGTGAGGGCCATATGAGAGGCAACCATACATTGCTCTTTCTCTCTCTGAAAATAAAGATTAGAAATAAGGTCTGTGATTTGGTTAAAAAGATTTCACTGGAGACTCTGGTATGGGTATTTGTATAGTCTTTACGGTTTTAATGATTATTTGGATTAGGAAACAAAATATGTTAGGATTTTTTGTAAAATAGGATGCTAAGCCTAATGGGGTAAAATATAGTTGTTGAGAAATGTGTAAAGGAATTGAAAAAATGTCTCATTTACAAATCAGTGATTGAAATTTGGAGCATTTACTTTTGTGACTTTGAATTTCAGGGTTCCTGTTTATTTCTCATTTCACCGTGTTATAGTATGGATACCATGTTCCTTCCAACTGATAATCACATAGGCTTCTAACATCTCAGTTTAAATTACTTTGCAGGATATTATACTATCTCTTTAAGGCACAGGTGGCAAACACAAGGCCTGCGAG
Source organism: Micronycteris hirsuta (assembly GCA_004026765.1). Taxonomy (NCBI): domain Eukaryota; kingdom Metazoa; phylum Chordata; class Mammalia; order Chiroptera; family Phyllostomidae; genus Micronycteris; species Micronycteris hirsuta. Next base: position 2,506 of record PVJI01032788.1, read on the forward strand.
CCTAATCCGGCCTTCCACCTTGTTATATCTGGCCCGACACCTTGTTTCTACCCGGCGACAACGCTGAGCTCCTTGCCCTTAGTTAAGGAATAGTTACATGTATATAGTCCTAAACTTATATTCGGCCCTTTGAAGGCAGTTGCGAGGCTGATGTGGCCCCTGGTGAAAATGAGTTTCATACCCCTGCTTTAAGGGTTCCTCTAAATTAAAATGGGAATTTTATGAAGTCATGTAATATATGTTATTGTTGAGGTTACTGAAAATCCTTCACATTTGTTGAAATTCCGTAGTATCATTAAGAGTGCAGTTCAGGGTTCATATGTTACTGCCCAAAATTGTTAGGGACCCAGGCACAAATATCAAGGACCTCATTCTAGCTTAAACAATAAGGTGATGTATTGTTCACATAATTAGAAGTTCATAGATGAGTTGTGTGCTAGATGTAGTTCAAAGTCTAGAAGTACCCAGGTACTTTGTTTCTTCTGCTAACTTTATGGGCTTCATCCTGCCTTTGCAGTGGCAGTTAATGATGTGTGCTTCCTTGTTCACATCCAGCAGTAGAGAGAGAACACCTATTCCATGAATGTTATGTATAAATCAGTACTGAGTAAATAATTAAAAACTTTTTTCTTCAATTACAGTTGATGTTCAAAATTATGTTAGTTTCAGGTGTACAACCCAGTGTTTAGACATTTATATAACTTACAAAATAATCACCCTGAAAAATCTGGTACCCATCTTACACCATACAATATTACTGACTGTATTTCCCATGCCGCACTGCAGAGGACCAGCCTCTACAATTCTTCAGGTTTCCCAGAAGGAGGGATCGATAGAGGCGGAATGAGATGACTCCTGACGCTCTCTGAGGGGTGTAGGAGAACAGCCAGGCCTCAGGGACCTGGCCAGACCAGTCAGGCCTCTGGGGCCAGACTTACTCACTCCAAAAGGTTTCCTTTATTTTGTAAAGGTTTTCTTTTTACAAATAGTAGAAAAAACAGATGAATACTAGCAAATCATTAATAGCAGGAAAAGGCTGACTTACAGAAGTAGTTACAGAGTACCTTAATTTTCACCTAGGCTTAAACAAATGGATGTTATGATAAGAAGGTTTGCTAATATATTAGCCAGGAACAGTATTAAACTACAAACTCTTAGGTCCTAGTTAATGGCTAAACATATATTTTTAAAGTCCTAGATCTCTCTAAGTTACTTAGTAGAAGTTACTCTTTGTACTTTGAGATTTAAAGGGAATGTCACGTGGGCTAAGGCATCCTATCTATTAACTGCTTTTAGAAAGTAAAACATTTGTCAGGGCTTCAGGTGTTTGGCCACCTTATCAGGCGCCAGGAAAGTCTTATTTACATTTCTCTGAGATGTGAATCTATTCTTTATGTTTAACTTTTTACTAAAATCTATTATTTTCAGCCAAAGCTTCCTAACTTGCCTATTTATCTAATCTTAGTAATAAAACATTCCTGCTCAGTAATAAATTTCAAGCTTCAGAGAGAACTATATAAGACACTTCTTAGTAATGGCTTCTCTTAGCAATTAGCAGCTGCTTCTGCTTTAAAGCTCAATTCTCTTAGTCCTTTCATGTGGGGGAAGTGGCCAGGATGGTTAGGGGTTTGTAAGTCATTGGAATTGTTCTAATTCTCGGGAGCAAGACAAAAACATGCAGGCAAAGAGTGAGACTTGAATGAGGACTGCCAGTGTTCGCTTCTGCTGTGCAGATGCGTCCTACCCATTCTGACTGTGCCAAGAAATGGATGTGGGTGGCCCTCAACACCGCACTTTACATCCCCATGGCTATTCTGTAATTATAAATTTGTACTTCCTAACCCCTTCACTTTCTCACTCATTCCCCTCCCACCTGACAACTGTCAGTGTTCTCTGAATGTCTGAATCTGTTTCTGTTCTGCCTATTCATTTATTTTTTACAGTCCACATATAAGTGAAATCATGACATTTGTTTTTTTCTATCTGACTTATTTTACTCAGCACGATACTCTTGAGTTCTATCCATGCTGCAGATGGCAAGATTTCGTTCTTTTTTATGACTGAATCATATTCCATTGTATATATGCACTACTTCTTTATTCATTCATCTACTAGTGAATACTTAGGCTTTCATATCTTGGATGTATTTGTCTTTTTGATTTAGTGTTTTAGGTTTCTTTTGATAAATATCCAGAAGTGGAATTGTTGGGTCCTTCTTTGATAGCCTTTGTTTTAAAGTGTATTTTGTCTGGTATAAGTATTGCTACCCCACCTTTTTTTGTTTGTTTGTTTCCATTTTCATAAAATACCATTTCCCATCCCATTCAGTCTGTGTATCTTTCAGTCTGAAGTGAGTGTCTTGTAGAAAGCATATGTAAGGGTTTTGTACTGTTATGCATTCATTCACCTTCTGTCTTTTAATGGGATCAGTTAAACCATTTGCATTTAAAATAAGTATTTATTGCCATTTTATTTCAATTTTTAATCTTTTCTTTTTCTTAAAAAACACCTGTTAACATTTCTTGTAATACCGGTTTCTTGGTGATGAACTCCTTTACTTTGTTCTTGTCTGGGAAGTTCTTTCTCTGTCCTTCAGTTCTAAATGAGAGCTTTGCTGGGTAGAGAATCTTGGTTGTACGTCCTTGCATTTCACCACTTTCAATGTTTCATGTCAGTCCTGTTGGCTTACAGAGTTTCCCTTAAGAAATCAGCTGACAGTCTATGGGATCTTCATTGTAGGTAACTAATTACTTTCCTCTTGCCGCTTTTAAGAGTCTCTCTTTGTCTTTAACTTTTCTTCTTTTTTTTAAAAAAAATTGGTTGATTTTATTTTTCATTTTTTAATTACATTTTATTTTTATTTTTTAAAATATTTATTTATTTTTAGACAGAGGAGAAGGGAGGAAGAAATTGAGAAGAGAAACATCAATGTGTGTGCTTGCCTCTCGCGCGTCCCCAACTAGGGACCTGGCCTGCAACCCAGGCATGTGCCCTGACTGGGAATAGAACCAGGGACTCTTTGGTTCCCAGGCCCACGCTCAATCCACTGAGCTACACCAGCCAGGGCTAATTACATTTTATTGATAATGCTATTATACCTGTCCCAGTTTTTCTCCCTTTGTGCCCCTCCACCCAGCACCCCACTCCCTCAGGCAATCCCCACACCATTGTTCATGTCCACGGGTCATGCATATAAGTTCTTTGGCTTCTCCATTTCTTATACTATACTATACTTTATATCCCCATGGCTGTCTTTTAACTACCTATTTGTACTTTTTAATCCCCTCACCTCTTCAACTATTTTCCCCATAGACCCCTCCCATCTGGCAACCATCAAAATGTTTTCCGTGTCTATGATTCTGTCTCTCTTCTTTTCAGTTGCTTAGTTTGTTTTTTAGGGGTGTGTGTGTGTGTGTGTGTGTGTCTCGACTGTCATTTTATTGTTCATAGTTTTGATCTTCTTTTTCTTAGAAGTCCCTTTAACATTTCATATAATACTGGTTTGGTGATGAACTCCTTCAGTTTTTTCTTGTCTGGGAAGCTCTTTATCTGCCTTTTGGTTCTGAATGATCTTTGCTGGGTAGAGCAGTCTTGGCTGTAGGTCCCTGCTTTTCATGACTGAGTATTTCTTGGTAATCCCTTCTAACTTGCAAAATTACTTCTGAGACATCAGCTGACAGTCTTACAGGAACTCCCCTGTAGGTAACTAACTGCTTTTCTCTTGCTGCTTTTAAGATTCTCTCTTTATCTTTAACCTTCGGCATTTTAATTATGACGTGTCTTGGAGTGGGCCTCTCTGCATCCATCTTGTTTGGGACTCTGTGCTTTCCTGGACTTGCCTGTTTATTTCATTCTCCAAATTAGGGAAGTTTTCTTTAATTATTTTTTTCAAATAGATTTCTAATTTTTTGCTCTTTCTCCTCTCCTTCTGGTATACCTATGATGCGAATGTTGGAATGCTTGAAGTTGTCCCAGAGGCTGCTTACACTATCCTTGTGTTTTTGGATTCTTTTTTCTTCTTGTTCTGATTGGTAGTTTTTTTCTTCCTTAGGTTCCAAATCATTGATTTGATTCTCGGCTTCATCTACTTTATTGTTGTTTCCCTGCAATTTGTTCTTTATTTCAATTAGGGTATCCTTTGTTTCTGAATAGATATTTTTTATATTGCTGAGGTCCTTACTAGATTCCTTGAGCATCCTTATAACTAGTGTTTTGAACTCTGCATCTGATACCTTGCTCATCTCCATTTCATTTTGTTCTTTTGGGGACTTTTCATCTGTTTTTTCATTTGGCCATGTGGAGTTTTTTCCTCCTCACTTTGTCAGCCTCCCTGTGTTTTTTTCTGTCTATTAGGTAGAGCTGCTATGACTCCCTGTCTTGGTAGTGTGGCCTAATGTAGTAGGTGTTCTGTAGGGTCCAGTGGCACAGCCTCCTCTATCACCCAGGGTGGGTACTCGGGGTGTGCCCTTCATGTGTCCTGAGTACACCCTCCTCTTGTAGTTGAGCTTTGGTTGCTGTTGGCAGGTCAATGGGAGAGATTTAGCCAGGCCAGTCAGCTATAAGGACTGGCTGTGACCACTGACCACTAAGCTTTGCCTTCTGTGGAGAATCAGCTGTACAGTGGCAAGGTGGTGGTGCTCTGACGTGGTGTGTAGTTGTCCACTGGGTGCATAGGCTCTGGGGTTTCCCGTGTGGTGCAGGTCAAGGTAAAACCCCAACCTGTGTTTTGCCTGGGTCATCCTGCCTGAACTATAAAGCAATCTGAGATGGCTGCTCCTTGTGCTGGACATGGAGATCCCAAGAGAGGCCAAGCTGTGAATCTAGGCTGGTTGCTGCTACTGCCAGGCCATAGGCCACTTAGTAAGAGGTACAGAGGCTGGGGGTCATTGAGGCTGGCTCTTGCTTGTTTGAGAGGAGTTAGGAAGTTGTGAAGCATGAGCCAAGACCAGCCATTCACATGGAAAAGCAGCTTGGGTGGGCTCAAGTAAGTCAAGTAACTGGGACAGAGTCTCTGGGGATCTCCAGGGTGGAGCAAGTAGGGTTAGCCATGTCGATAGAGTCTCAGATATGACACCAGCCTGACAGCTCTGGCTCTGTGGGAGGAGGGTTCAGAAAAGGGACAATGTCTTCTGCCTGTCTTTCTGTCTGGGAGAAAGCTGTCCCCCAGTGCTTGCCTTGATGCCACACACTTCAGTTCCCCTCTGTAGGCCACTGGTACCTTTCAAGCTGCTACTCCAGTGCTAGAGCTCAGATTGAGTGAGTCTTAGTAAGTCTGTGTGTGGGTGCTGTAAGAGGTACTGCTTGGGACTCCAGGAATTTCTTCTACTAACTCAATCCCTGCTGGTTTTTGTAGATAGTAGTTATGTGGACTTATTTTCCTGGCACTGGAGCCCTGGGGGCGGGGCCTGGTGTGGGGCTGGGACTTATCATTTCTGAGATATCCCTCCTAAATTTTTTTTTTTGAAGATTTTATTTATTTATTTTAGAGAGAGGGGAAGGGAGGGAGACAGAGAGGGAGAGAAACAGCAATGTGTGGTTGCCTGTCATATGGCCCCCACTGGGGACCAGGCCCGCAACCCAGGCATGTGCCCTGACGGGGAATCGAACCGGGACCCTCTGGTTCCCAGCCCACGTTCAATCCACTGAGCTACACCAGCCAGGGCTTCTAAATTTTTATCCACCACATGTGGATGTGAGACCAGTGTGTTCCTTGTCTCCACCCCTCCTATCAGTCTGGAGGGATGTGGTATCTTTAATTTCATAGTTTTTAGTCTTACATTCAACTTGATTTCTGACAGTTCTTAGTGATGGTTACCTATATTTTAGTTGTAATTTTGATGTGGTTGTGTGAGGGGCGAGACTTGTTTGCCTATGCCGCCATCTTGACTGGAAGTCCTAACCTTTAGTATTTTAATTATGATGAGTTTGTTGTGGGCCTCTTTGGGTTCATTTTGTTTGGGACTGTGCTCTTCCAGGACTTGTATGTCTATTTCCTTGACCAGGTAAGTGTGTTTTCTGTTATTATTTTTTGAAAAAGGTTTTCAGATACTTGCTTTCTCGCTTCTCTTTCTGGCACCAACATTCACCCCCCAGCATGATGTGATTGTTGGTTTACTTCAAGTTGTCCCAGAGACTCCTTACACTGTCCTCATTGTTTTGGATTCTTTTTTCCTTTTTGCTGTTGTGGTTAGTGTTTCCTGCTTCCTTATCTTCCAGATCTCTGACTTGATCCTCTCTTTCCCTTTACCATTGATTCTCTGTAATGTATGAGTATTCTTCATTTCAGTTGTTGTATTTTTCATTTCCAACTGGTTCTTTTTGTTTTCTATCTGTATTTATTTTTCTTCTCTCTTTGTTAACGTTCTCGCTGAGTTCATATATTCTTCCCATATGTTTCTTGAGTATTTTTGGAAACATTGTTTTGAACTCTGTATCTGGTAGATGGCTTGTCTTCATTTTGTTTAGTTCTTTTTTTGAGTTTTGTTTTGTTCTTTCATTTGGGGCATTTTTATTTATTCACTTACTTATTATTTATTGTCTCTTCATTTTGGCAGCCTCCCTGTGTTTGTTTCCATGTGTTAGGTAGAGCTGCTACCACTCCCACTCTTGGTAGAGTGGCCTAATGTAGCAGGTGTCCTGTAGGTCCCAGTGGCATAGCCTCTCCAGTCACTAAAGCTGAGCGTGCCATGTACATCCTTTACCCCCCAGGTGTTGTACTTGAGTCTTGATTGTTTTTGCATGTCAATAGAACAGATTTACCCCCAGGCCACTTAGCTGGGAGAACTGGTCACAATCAGTAGAGGACCTCTTATGGAGGAGCTAACTCCATGAGGCAAGACTAGCTTCAGAGGGTTTCTGGTGCCAGATGAGTATGTCTCATAAGTGTGTTGCTCATGGAGGTGGTTGGGTGGTGCTTCAGTGTGGTCTGAAGCTGTCTGTTGGGTACACTGGTCCCCAAGCCTCCCAGGAGGTATAGACCAAGGTCAGCTTCTACAAGACCTTGCCTGAGGTCATCCAGAATGAGCTACAAAGCAATCTGTAGGTGGCTGCTACCTGTACTGGGCTTGGAGGTGCCAAGAGTCCCAGCCATGAACCATAGCTCCCTGCTTCTAGTGCCAGGTCTGGGGCCACTTTAGTAAGAGGTATGGAGCATGCTGAGGCCAGATGCTGCTAGTTTGGGGTTTGTGAAACAGATTTTAGAAAGGTCCACAGCATGAGCCAAGGTAGGCCATTTTGAATGGAAAAGCTACTAGGAACAACTTAGGTGGACCTGCATATTGGATGGGGAGGGTCTAGGGGAATCACCAGGCCAGGGCAAACAGTGCTAGAGAGGTTGATGGAGATTCAGATATGGCACCCTCCTTTAAGCAAAGGAACAATGGCCTCTGCTAACACTTTTGTCTGGGAGAATGCTGCCTCTCAGATCTTACCCTGAAGCCAGACAGTTCATTCACCCCCCCCCCCCACCCCTGATATGTCCCTGGTACCTCTCTAGCTGCGGCCCTGGAGCTGGAGCTTGGAGTGAGTGAGTCCAAGTAAGTTTATGTGCAAGCCCTTTAGGAGTGATACTTGGGACTTCAGCAGTTCTTTTTCTCACTCAGCCACAATCCCCACTGGTTTTTACAACCAGAAGTTATGGGCACTTGGGGCTAGGACCCCTCACTCCTCATGTGCACCTCTGCATCCAAGAAATCCCTCCTGATTTTTTTAATTGCCACAGATAGGTGTGGGACCAGCCGGTTCCACGCCTCTACCTCAATTACCAGTCTTGACATCGCTTCATCTTTACATCTTTGGTTATAGGACTTCAGTTCAGCTAGATGCTAGGCAGTTTCGAATGATGGTTGTTCTGTAGTGTAGTTGTAATTTGGTTGTGGTAGGAGACGAGTACTACATTTATTTACTCTACCATCTAAATCAGTGCTGATTTCTGAACACAAACCTTGTTTGACCATTGTGTACCAGCAGGTTTGATAGTTGGCTTGTTCTTTTTAGAAGACTGTTAATTAATGACTTTTCTGAACTAACTACATTTAGGAGTGTAGAACTAAAAATGAGAGGATGGCTTGAAATCAACTCTTCACCAAAACTGGAAAAATTACAGTCTAAGTGTCCTTCCAATATAGGTTGGCTGGCATCATCTTTATGCCAAAAAGAGGAACATTATTCAGATAAGTTACTTGCTCAGATATGTGATGTTTTGGGTGATGCTTCTCCAATTTGAACATTTTTAGAAATTTTTCTATGGTGTTCATATATATTTAGACTGTTTACTGATAAACAATATGAAAACATTGCATGTGGAATTTTAGAAAATGTTAATTTCCATTTTCCCCTACTTTTATCAATATAAAATTTCCTTATTCTCATCGAAAATATTGGAAATTTTAACATTTAAAAAAATTGAGATATAATTGAAACAACAGTTTCAGGTGTGTGACATTTGCTATTTGTATATATTGGGAAATAATCACAGTAAGTCTAGTTAACATCCATCACCATATATAGTTATAAAAAATATTTTTTGTTGTGTTAAGAACTTTTAAGATTACTCTTAGCAACTTTCAAATATAGTTACCATGTTGTATATTACATCCTCATGACTTATTTATTGCTTATCAGTTTTTTGAAAAGGGATCTCTCTACCAATTCTAATATACATATATAATTTTGTTTTACTTTTTAACCTCGTTCTCACTGAGTTTTTTGAATGATAGGATCTACTTTAATTTTTTTCAGAGCCCTTTATACTTTGGAGTGGATTTAGGGTTATAGGATGCCCTATATTGGAATTGAGTTGGAGTAAGGTAATGTGAGGTGGCTTTCTTTTTGATCATATGAAAGGAAGCCTCGCAGACAAAATAGCTTCTTTGCCCTTTGAGGTTTTTGAGCTCTTACTCATTCTTGGAAGTAACATCCCTTGTGAGAACAAATAACCTATCATATTCTGGAATAGCCTTGGAAAAAATCTTAATTCTCTTAGGAGATTTGTTCTCTGAGGAAGGTCAAGTTAATTCAAGAGGTAGCCTAGGTTCTGTTCAAGGTCAAGTCTGAGATTTGATCATGTTTCTACACCCCTGTACTCTGTATATTTGACATTTGTTACCATGTTTGACTATGAGCAAGGGTTCTCCAGATTTCTAAATTATTTGGTCTTAAATATCATTGTCTGCTGGGAGGTGGGTTTGGTGGCAAGCCTGTTATGCTTCTTTTAATATTTGATGTTTCTTGTACTATTGATTTTGAAACGGGACATAATTGTGACTCATACTTATTTTTCTTCTTTCAGCATTATCTGCATACCAGAGGTACTACAGTTTACAATCTGACTACTGGAAGGTTAGTGTACA
>PVJI01032789.1:0-11855 GCA_004026765.1 Micronycteris hirsuta
CAATGATGGTTTTTTTGTGACACTTAAATTCACTAGTGTGTTCACAATCTTTATCTATTACGTTCATGATATTAGACTTTATGGCTATCACCTTTGCAATCTTTACAACTAATTTTTGATAGCGAAAAGGAAATAAAGACTTTTTCACCTATCACCATATGACTGCAAAAATAAATTTAATTACTAGTCTATGGCTATAACTTTAAGCAAATCACTTCCGCTTAATTACCTGTAAAATGGGAGTGCGGAGGTGACTTCTGTCCTTTTTCCCATTAAAACTTTGTTATTTCATGACATAAAGTCTCAGTGCTTGCTCTGGGCTTCAAAGCTTCCTTTCCTTCATTTGGTCTACATTGTATGTTATGAGAGAGGAGATACGGAATTATTAGAAGCCCCCTCCATGTTGGGGAATTCTCTTTATCTTGCTCACAATATATTCATTCCTTTTCTCTGGAAAGATAATTTTGAAATACCACTAACTTTAGTGACCTCTACTTATTTAAAAATAAGTGGCATTTTGTGTATTCCCAGTGTGCATAAATCCTTTGTATATAATAATCAATATTGCAACACTTGCTTTATTTTTTATTATAGTAACTTTGAAACACACATAAAAGTAGAGGGAGAACCAGAATGAGGGCCTATGTGCCCGTTTTCAGCTTCACCAGTCGACAACAAATAGTCAGTTTGGTGGCATGTGGAGCAGCTCACCTCCACCTTTCAGGTTTGATTATTTTAAAGCCACTTTTGGATACCATATCATTTCATTAGTACATACTTGCGTGTATATTTCAAAAAGAGAACTCTTTGTTTTTCTTGATTGCAACATTTTCACACTTAAAAAATTAATAACAATCACTTAATTTAATCAAATATCCAGTGTAGAAATTTCTCTGATTCTCTCATTAACAATATGTTTGCAGTTGGTATGTGAGAATAATGATATAAATAACATTAAAACATTACATACATCTGAAATGTCTTCAAAACCCTCTTTATAATCCCTTCTCTCATTTAATTCTTGCAATTCAACATCCCTAAGAATTCAACCTTTTTTTTCTATCAAGTTTCACACATTCTGCAATTTGCTGATTGCATTGCTGTGGCATCTTACATGGATTTCTGTCCCCTATTTTCTAGACACTTAGCTGCTTAGCTGGCATGACTGTGTCATAGGGAGTGTTTTGTATATATCTTCCAATTTGTTATTTAAAAAAATATTTTATTGACTGATTTTTTTTGAGAGAGAGAGAAAGACAGAGAGAGGGAAGGAGGAATAGAGAAAGAGAAAGAGAGGCAGGGGGGAGAGAGAGAGAGATCAATTTGTTATTCCATTGATTTATGCATTCATTGGTTTCTTCTTGTATGTGTCCTGATGGGGCATTGAACACACAACCTTAGCATATCAGGACAATGCTCTATCCAGCTGAGCTACCTGGCCAGGGCCATTTTATTGGCTTAAGAAGGAAATAATGTCTGATTGACCCCTTTTTTTGTTGTTAAACTTATTAATGTGCTCAGCTATCATCTGCTTGATTCATTAATGTTTTTCAACTAGTGTTTTCAGCAGCAATTGATGATTATTGTCCAGAATCTTCATTTCATTAGAGATTTCAAATTGGTAATATTTTGTGTATCATTACTTCATAATTTACTGATTGGAATTCATTGTTTATAATAGCAAAATTTATTGTTTGTAATAGCAAAACGCTATTGCAAACAATCTAAATGTCTAACAACACTAGGCTGTCTGATACATATTGATAATCATGGGCAGGAATTAAAAATGGAATTATAGATCCATGTTGGCAAGAACAGAATGATCTAGCAGGTCAGTATAGAATATAAATCTATACTGACATGAGCAAATACTGTGTGAAAAGCAAGCTGCAAAAAATAATGTATAGTTGGGTACAGTATTTATTAAAAAGGATAATTTTATATGAATAGATAAAGATGTATAGAGATATGCATAGAAAATTTCTGAAAGCCTATCCTTTCAAATGTAACGTATTTATTGATATCTGGGCAGTGGGCTTTGAGTAATTTTCTCTTTCCACTTTACTTACTTTCATTAACACATGAAGATTTTTCAAACCTAACAATAGAAAGTAAATATAATTGAAATTTTACATTTTTATGTTTAAAGGAGTATCTCCAACCAACAATAAAAAACATTTACTTGCAAAAACCCAGTAAATCAGTTTTGATTTGTGAATAAAGAAGATCCTTGTGCACTGCCATTTAACCCTCGTGTACCCCTGTTTCTTCTTCCCTTAAATCTCACGGTACAGATCACAGGCAAGTGGTTTGCTGTTACTAAGATTGCTCCCATCCAACCTAAAAAATGTTTGCCCTAGACTCGATGCTTCTTATCACCTGTGAAATTGCTGATTTCATCCTGAACCGGCTGCTGGAAAGGTTTATTCTCAAACAGACACCTCTGCCACTGCTCATGTTCCATGGTTGTTGGAGATTGTATGTATTTATAATATTTAATGTTCAGAACCATCCTCTGATATGAGTATTGATAACCTTACTTTACAGATGGGAGAAAGGCCCATACTCACAGCTAACAAATAAACCCCTACACTGGACTCGGACCCAGCATTTTTTCACTCCAAGACTAAATGTTTGCCTGTCTGACCACTGCATTTCCAGATCAGTCTCATTCACTTGTTTTCTACTTCAAAAGCCTTACCTGACAAGTCTTAACCACACAGAGACTGTCTCACTTAGTTCTCTGCTGCCACATTTCTGTTGGAACAGATGACCTTAGCCATCAATGTCTAAACTCTCATGGTGCTAGCACAATTTCAGCTCCTATAGCCATCCCACCCCCGCCATCACCCTAGGAACTGAGATAGTAATACATTGTGAGCTAAGCACACCAATTTCCTATTACTGCCTAAAAATAATGTTTCTCCATCAGTCATATAGAGGAAGCACATCCTTCATTAAAATAAGAAGTTACTGACCTCAGGCATCTGTCTGGAAATACCCTATTCATACCCCTCCAAGGCAATAAAGTTGACAGGAAATCTGGCATGATTACTGTAATTGCAAGATGTTGAAACCACGGTTTTTGAAAGTACAAGTAGTGAAAATCTCAGATAACTTTGGCAAGATTGGGCAAGATTCATTTTTTAATCAAAACTTTTTAAGACAATACTTTGATACACATGTTTCTTTTACATGCTGGTAAATCTCAAAAAAATAAGCAATCATAAAAAATATTTACCCAGCTACAATGCATCAACTAATAGGGCGAGTATCAAGTACACAGGAGAGAAAGGAATGGACTGAGATTGTGAACAAACTTGACCTATATGTAAACCAGGGCATTATAAACATATGGGAATGAAAGCAGAGGAATTGAAGTGGTATGGGAAGCCAAGCGTTGTCATGGTGACATTCTGACTTGGGTATGATAAAGAGATGTTCATTTTACATGACAACCCTGCAGTAAACTTACACTGGCATGTTGTGGTGTAAAAAACCTTAAGACCATAAACTGGAAGATCTGGATGCGAGCCTGACAACATCTATCAAAATAACTCTTAATCTCTGTGAGCCTCATAAAATTGTCCCCTTTATAAAATGGAAATGAAGCGTTCCATCCACCTACCCCACAGAGCTGGGGGATTGCAGAAGAACACACATGAGAAAGTACTTGGTAAAACACACAGCACTGTATTAGTATAAGGCTGAGTTATTTGCCAGTTACGCAATTCTACCTGTTGTTACCCAACACTCCCATTGGCTGTTTCAAAAATGCACAGTTGTCCAACAAATGGTTTTGAGTGCCTACAATGTACCATTCCTGTTCTAGGTGCCATGGGTAGACCAGTAAACTCAATAAACCTTCCTGCCCTCCTGGAGTTTATATAGCCCATCAGCAGAAACAGAAACTGTAGACTAAGAAATTCGTGAGGGACATTAATTTTTCCAACTCAACCAGTATTCATGTGTGCCTCCCATGTGTCAAGCACAATGATGGAACAGAGTACACACACTATTGTTGTGGGGGTTTATAACTGAGAAGGCAGACTCGAGTCTGCCAAGGTTAAGGTGAATTAAAATACAGCATAATACAGCTAAGATGATGCAAAGAGGAGACACATGGCTCAAATGTGGGAGTCAGAAAGGCATCCTGAAAGAAGGAACTACCACTCGCACCCAAGGACAGAACAAAGAATGGGGGTGGTGGGTCATTTTCCCATTCTACTCTGCATTTTAGAGTACAGTGGTCCTGTCCAAGGGAGAGACCTAAGACACAAGGGATCTAGAAATCATACCACATGGTAATGAAAGAACTGAAGACATTTAGCCTAGAATGTTAAAGACACACATAATTACCCATAAGTTAAATTTATTTAATATGATTCCAGGTAGCAAATTTTAATCCATGGACAAATATAAATCTTCCTAAAATTCTTATTCCCACCCCTTCCATTTTTTCTGGGAATGTTCTTTCCTCAATATTTAACTAACATCCCCTAACCCCTATTCTAACATTCCTTACCCCTCTTCCCTGCTTTATTTTTCTTCAGAGCACACAACATCTTTTGATACATATATATTTTACTTACTTATTACTTATTAATCTGCCTAGTCTCAAAATATGTCATGTGAAGGCAGGGACTTTATACGTTTTGTTCATTCATATATTTCAGGTTCCTAGAAGAATGTCTTCTAGATAATAAATATTTGTAGAATAAATGAATGAGAGTTGTCTAGAATATAAAATAAGTTGCCTCTTATGGTAGTTTACTTCTATTATAGAAGAGTAATGAGTTTATTAGAGTATTAATGTAATGGGTTAAGAGTAGAACTGAGTGGGACTATGACTTTTTTCTGATAAAACAAAATATACATGTAATGGCAGGAAACTCATTCCCTCAAATAAGATATATAGACAACTCTGATCCTTGGCATCTTCTTCTTACATTGAATCAAATCCTGCAACTCTGAAAACTCTATTTAGTAATCCTAATTCTAATATAAATTAATCTTCAATATAGATGTAGACTTAAACCTGTTTAGGATTGAAAACATGTCAAAAATTCAACTTTCACAGTTACAGTGTTAACACAAAAATAATTTACATTATCTAGGACATTCCATTTAAGATTATACCCCCTGCTGTCCTTCCTGTAGTGCAAGTGATGTGACTGGATGTCCCAACAGAACATCTCCCTACAAGTCTGGTTTTCATTACCATGACCCTTTGTCAGGGCGGTCGTTCCCCAGTCACCTGATTTTAAATATAGCGCCCTGGCTGGAGATATTAAATATGGCGTCCTGGCTGAAGCAATGTTATCGGAAAATGGTACGCTTATGAAGCCTTTGTTTTCTCCTTTGGGGCACACATATAATGTGCACAAAATTGTCTTATCACATAGTTACCGAATAGAGTATCAGAGAGGGAAAGTTACTTCTGAACAAAACATATCTGATTTTCAGAAAAGGATTCTGTCTCAATGGTAAGATTAAATTTATCTTTTGTTTTTCTAATTACATTGAAATCCCAATACTTTTACAGTTTTAATGTTTGCTTCCTTTTTTTTTCTACAGTTCCTGCTAATGTTTTGGTATTATTCTCAGTAATGATTATAAGGGTAGCTGACATTTCTATATTAACTATAATAGTAGCTAACATTTATGAAGTGTCCTTAGCACTGTTCTGGATACTTTATAAGTATGAAGTTATTTAACCTTTTACCAGCCCTTTGATTTAGGCACTACTATTACCCATACTTTAGATTTAAAGAAACAGAAGCACATAAGCAAGGAAGTTGAGTAAATTTGGGAAGCCTGTGCTTGTGGCTACAATGCTAGACCTTAAACTTTGTCGGCAAAGCTTTGGTAAACTAGATATGCAAATGAGCTAAAACAATTGTGTGGATACTAAAAACCTTTGTGGAAAGAGGAAGACGTGGTGGATGTCAGAAAATCATGATTTTTGTGAAGTCCTGAGAAATATATTTAACTACAGTGGTCAAATTAAAGTGTATTTCACTGTGTTTTCACTGTCTTAAGTTTAAGTCATGAAATATATATTTAGGAATTCTTTTTTTTTTAAGATTTTATTTTTATTTTATTTTTAGAGAGAAGGGAAGGGAGGGAGAAAGAGAGGGAGAGAAACAGCAATGTATGGTTGCCTCTCACATGGCCCTCACGGGGACCTGGCCTGCAACCCAGGCATGTGCCCTGACTGGGAATCGAACCGGGACCGCCTGGTTCCCAGCCCGCGCTCAATCCACTGAGCTACACAAGTCAGGGTATTTAGGAATTCTTTTGTTCTCAAATTTTGTGGATCCCATTAGACCCTCAAAAATAAGTGAGATATCAAAAGAGCTTTTGCTTATATGGGCTATATTTGTAGACATTTATTGTATTAGAAATTAAAACTAATAATTTATTAAATGTTTAGTGATTTATTCAACAACAATAATAATATACCCATTACATGTTAATATAAATAATATATTTTTATAAAGAATAACTATGTGTTTCAAAACAAAAAATAATGAGAAGGAATGATCTTGTTTTTCATATTTGCAAATATTTTGAACATTTGGCTTAGAGAAGACAGTTGGATTTTCATATCTGTTTTCCCATTTAATCTCTCACAATATCACACACCATGTAGCCTCTGGAAAACTGCAGTGTACACGTGTGAGAAAATGAGAATGGAAAAGGCAAATAACATTTTCATATTTTATGAAAACAGCACTAACCTTATGGATCCCTGAAAGAGCCTCTGAGGTGGCCAGGGTCCCCAGGTCAGGCTTTGAGAACCACTGTCTTAGAATGACCTAGGAGAAAACCAAAACCAGAAAAAAAAACAAAAAAAAACTTAGTGTGTTTTTTAGATAATTACATGTGCCATAGGTTTTCCTATTTTTAGTTCTGTTCCCACTCCCCCCCCCCCGAAAAACATAACAGTTTTTTGTATGAGGTTTCAGAATTTTTAAAGAGTTTGGGGGAATTTCCCTCCTTTTGGGAATTTTTTATTCAAAATACAGTCAACAACCTTGACATATTCCCTGATTTGTTTTAATCTCTAAGAGCTTCTGTATTGTTTCCAAGCATGGAAATAAATAAGTAATGAGAAATTAAAAGTATTATTTGCAAGTTCATTAAAATATTTTGAGTTTATCTGTGGAACATTTTGATGTTATATGCAAGTGTAAGGTCCTCTTTCAAGAACTATGACTGCTTCTTGTTCACTGATTCCTCCCATCACCCAGTTCGCAACAACCCATTTTCTCTTCTCTTCATCAAAGGGGACCCTACTGAGCTCTGGGCTTAATGTGGAAAGCAGAAGTCTGTCTCAGTTTCCCAGTGCCACCGTGCCCTGCCATCCAGGCTCCATGACCTGACTGCACTGGCAACGGGGCTGAGTTCTTGATACCTCTGGAGTCAATGTACTCATTTAGGGAGAGAGAAATGAAGTCTCACCCTTATGAAACTTGCTTTCACCTGGGCAAGACTGAAAATAAAGATAAAATCTAGTGTTAGGTAGTAATAGACCCTAGGAAAAAAATTAAGCAAGTTATGGGATAGAGAATCACAAAGAAGGGGTTTTAAGGTGGTCAGGGAAGGCCTCCCTTAGCAGTTAACATTTGCCCAGAACTCTGGAAAAATAAGGTAGAAGTTTATGTCTGGGGCAAGAGCAGTCCTGGTAGAGGTCATAGAAAATGCTAATTTCCTAAGGTCAGAAGAAACTTGGCTCATTTGCATTTGAGGAAACAGCAGGAGCCAGTGTGGCTGGAGCCAAATGAACAAGTGGTAGAGATATAAGAACTGAGAGGTTGTCACAATTTGTTCTAAGAGTGCCAGGAGCTACTTGGAGGTTTTGAGTAGGAGTGTCATGTTTAAAGAGGATCACTCTGAGTACACTTCCACAAGCCTAGGTGCATGATGAAAGCAGAGAGACAAATGGGTAGAGAGTTGCTAGCAGCTTTCACTAGGATATTAGCAGTGGGAGAAGATGGTCCAATCTGGGATCTTTTGGGATGGTAGAGACCACAACATTAGCTAATGGATCAAAAGTGGGATATATGATAAAGAAAGCAACCAAGGGTGAGTGGAGTTTTCTACTGAGCAACCGGGTGAAAGTACATGCCCTTTACTATGACAGGGAATCCAAGGGACAGAAATAAACTGCTTTGTTTTGAATGTATTAAGTTTGAGATGCCTACTGGATATCTGAGTAGGGAGGTTGACTTCTCAGTTGAGCATATGAGTCTGAAACTCAGCATTGTAGCCTGGGATGAAAATCTGAGCATTATTGGCACACGGACAGTTATTAAAATCCAGGGTACTGGGTGTAATCAGTGAGGAGTGAAAGTAGAAAACACAGAAGATGGTGTCTGAGAACGGAGCCTGGGACATGCCTATTTCTAAGACTGAGAAAAGAGGAGGGCCAGGGAAGGGAACCAGAATAAGTGATCAGTGACTTACAAGGAGAACATAATGTTCTGGGAGCATCTAAACACAGAAGTTTACAAAATAGGTAGGTGACACTCCCCTTGACTGCTCCTGACTTTAAAAGGCCACTAGAGTACCCGGCACCTAGTCCCATCGACATTCCTTTTTGTACAATGGGTTCTACACCTAAGAGGTCACATTAGATGTTCTGCTCTTTATTTCATTCTTATCCATGTCCTAGGCTATCCCTATCCTGTTCAACAACCACATTGTTGATGTCAAAGACCTGGGTCCCTGCCCCACATCCATTCAAAGTCCATTTTCCCTCTAGCATAACATTTCATGAAGAAATTTGCTCATAAACAAGCACCAGGTTTATCAACTAGAAGTGAATTGGCTTTCTGTGTACAACAAGATGCACAAAACAACAAGGTGGATGTTCAGTAGTTATTTTCTGGAACATTAAATTAACTGGGCTTTCTCATATTTATGAGAAAATAACTGATGCTCATAATGATATCCCTAAATTAATATATGGTCCCCAAAGCCTTCTTAGTCATTAAAGGAAAATGAATTACAGTGAGTATCCTTTAGGATTAAGCATAATACCTCATGTTCTAGTTCTTCTAAAATCAGAAATTAATGTGTGCTCAGATAGCTAAACTCTATTAACTAGAATAATTGATTAAGCAGAAAACTATATTTTCTCAGCACAGCTAATAGGAGTATTAACTAGGATTGAATCAGCTGAAAGGAGAGGCAGGAGGCATTTCTGTTCTGGGCTGTCCATTGCTGGGGACAGCAATGTGGATGAGGGTTCAGATCACAGTCTTTGCAGAGAAGTGGAATCAGGGTCGGGTTGGGCACTGCATGTTTTAAGGCAGAAGTTGTCAGGAGAATCCATAGACAGTAGAAGAAATACAGAATTTAGGAGGAGCTAAGGCATCCGTGGTGTGGGGAGTACATTGTACTTCAGACTCAATTCACATGGGTCAGCCCTGAGGTCTCATGTCCTGGTCAGAAATTAATGACATAAAAGAAATAGCAGTCTAAGGAACGGTTCTGATTTTCCAGTATTAGACTCAGACAGAGTAATTTTCACCCCCTTGAATGCTTTTCAGGCATCCTTAAAGTTGTCCTTTATGGGTAGGCAACTGTTTCCGGCAAACCAGGGAAAATGGAGAGGTCCTTAAGCAACTGGACCGTGCCTGAAATACTGCAGATCTAGGGACTACCCAGGTGCCTGGCTCCAGACATAAAGGGGAAGAAGCTGAGGAAAAGTGGATTCTCGACTTCCATGAGAATGCTGTTTTTCATTCATTTTTAAACCCATTTTCTCAACCAACAATGACTGTAGTTCTACTTGCTTGGTCTGTAGAGAGAGACAGAGGTAGATAAGTCAAAATCTTTGCCTTCTGGGAATCTCAAGCTTGGTGTAGGAAAAGATAGCAAGATAGATGGACAACTAGCCAATGCAGACAGAGGCATGGTCTGGGTTTTGTTACATAGGGAGGAGACAGAGTGAGCTCTGCACAGAGAGGAAGGAAATCAGGAGGAGCAAGTAGGGCTTTCCAGAGCAGCTGATAGCTAAACTGAGTCTTCAAGGATTGCTGGAGGTTTTCTGGAAGGTGATGCAGGAGATGGCAGTGACATAAAAAACAATAGTGGCACAAGAGTTCAAGTTGCATCCTGGGATGTGAAAGAAGTTTGATGTGTTTAGAATGCTTAAATGCATATGGAAAAGTGGCACAAAATAAGTCCTGAGAAATAAAGGGCTGTGTAGGCAATCTAATACAAACTTCGGGTTTTAATTGAGGAGTCAAAAAAAAAAAAAAAAAATCAAAAGGCCCTGACTAGTGTGGCTCCGTGGGTTGGGCGTTGTGCCTCAAAGTGAAAGGACACTTGTTTGGTTATTGGTCAGGGCACATGCCTGGGTTGTGGGTCAGGTCCCAGGTTCAGGTGCTTATGAAAAGCAACTGATCAATGTTTCTCCCCCTCTCTTCCTCTCTCTCTAAAAATAAATAAAATCTTTTTTAAAAAGTCCAAAGGATTTAGCCTGTCACTAATTTGATGTGGTAATTTAGGTAGGTGGGGCTTTGGTTCTTAAATCCCTGCCATGCATTCTGAGGTTGAACCTAAGACCTGCGCTCTCAACGAGATTGTTACCAGCACACAACGCAGCCAGTAATGGCCAGTCCAGGAACAGCAATAGCAGCTGTAGGAATTCAGATGTGGAATGACGCCTCTTTATCATCCCTGGACTAGATGATCCGATCATTCCTTTAACAAATTTATTGATACTTCTTCTGAACAAAGGACTTCAATGTCTTTTCTAAACCTATGAATGAAAACCTTCAAAAAGTGGAGTAGCTCCTCCAATATTAACTTCTGTCCTGATGCCAAGATTGTATTGAGAAGAGCAGAGTATCTGATGGAAAGTGTATATTTCTTTTCTCTCCAGGAAGTTAACTGGGATAGGGGACATACAAAGTTCTCTTGATCTCTGAGTAGCTAGGAATAGTGCTCAAGCATTTCAGATTTCCTACTATAATTATCTTTCCACTGTCTGTCTTGTTCACTCCTTTGCTTACATCACCAAACCTAATACTTACTGCATATTACATACACATTAAATATTTGAAGGGGTGAATGAACCAATAAATCAATGAATAAAAGTCATCATATTATTTTCTCTGATATTTTGGGCCAATAATATAGTTATGACTAATTGATGGTACATTTTACCTATAGCAAACTATGACAGTGTCAGGCATTATTTGTAACATTCAATGTTTAAAAACATATAATCCTATTTTCTCTGAAAACAGAAACAGAGACCTCATTAAATAAATAGAAAAGGGAACCCTACTGCACTGTTGGTGGGAATGCAGACTGGTGCAGCCATTGTGGAAAACAGTATGGAACTTTCTCAAAAATATGAAAATGGAACTGCCTTTCGACCCAGCAATTCCACTACTGGGATTATACCCTAAGAATCCTGAAAAACCAATTCAAAAGAACCTTTGCACTCCAATGTTCATAGCAGCACAATTCACGATAGCCAAGTGCTGGAAACAACCTAAGTGCCCATCTACAAATGAATGGATCAAGAAGCTATGGTACATCTACACAATGGAATTCTATGCAGCAGAAAGGAAGAAGGAGCTTATACCCTTTGCAAAAGCATGGATGGAACTGGAGAGCATTATGCTAAGTGAAGTGAGCCAGGCGGTGAGGGACAGATACCATATGATCTCACCTTTGACTGGATCATAATCAACAAAAGCAGAAAGCAAGCAGAACATAACCAGAGACATTGAAATTAAGAACAGTCTAACAATAGCCAGGGGGGAGGGGGGAGGGGACAAAGGGGAGAAGGGTTTTCAGGAATCACTATGGAGGGCACATGGACAGAA
>PVJI01032790.1:0-11845 GCA_004026765.1 Micronycteris hirsuta
GGGTCTGCTTTAACTGGGCTGAGCCCAGGGCAGCACAGCAGCCCGTGAGGGTCTCCTTCCCAGTCTCGACAGGCAGCAGGGCAGGGGCACCCTGTCTGTGGTGCCTCTCTCCACTGACCTCTCCCAACTGCCCCTTCAGGCAGAAGCCCGGGTTGGGACACCCAGTCTAGTCACTTTCTCTGCAGCAATTCCCAAGTCCAGAAAGTGGAGGGCCCCTACCTCTTCCTCTCACTAGCGCTGTCTTCCTCGTGATAAACTCTACAGTCCAGTGTGGCTCACCAAGCCTGGACCTTGGTAAGTGACAGTGGGAGATATTGGCATTAAGCCTGATTCTTTTTCAAGATGGCAAAATTGTATGTTTGAATGTCAGAGGTCTCCTTGTGGTGTCTCCTCTTTCTCTTTACGTTGCGCCCCCCCGTAACAAACCCTGGTCTTCCCCTTGCAGACCAGACAAAGGACACGGGTGCTCAGAAATGTAGGAGTAGAGTACCCGAAAAACCAGGCATCCCCCCTTTCCCCACCTTCAGGACAAACGCCTCCAGGCTCTGGACGGGACTGGCGGGAGGTGTGGCGCCCAGCCCTTCTCTCTTCTCCTTGCCCTGAAGCATCCCATGGAACCCCCACTGTGGCACAGGGAGGAGACAGAAAATCCATTTGCTAGATTTGCAGTCAGCAATAGGTGTGCTCTTGCCTCCCATTCCCCTCCATGGAGCCTGCCCCCCACCCGGTACTGTTGGACCTGCTGCGTGACCTGCTTTCTCCGATGGGATATTGGCACACATGAGGCCAGCGGAGGTTTGAAAAGTGCTGAGCGATTGGGCTCGCCCCTGGGTTCCTGCCTTAGCCCCGTGCAGAGCCAGCCCGCCGGCTCCAGGGGGCCGAGAGGCGCAGGGAGCAGGCCCGGGCCCTACTGAGCTTGCAGCCACGCCCAGCTGCCCGAGAGAAGCATAAGCAAGAAATAAATGCTTATTGCTTTAACCCTCAGGGTTTTGTTTTTTAAAGATTTTATTTATTTATTTTTAGAGAGGGGGAAGGAAGGGAGAAAAGGAGGGAGAGAAACATCAATGTGAGAGAGAAACATCAATCGGCTGCCTCTCATATACATCCAGACTGGAACTGAACCCACAACCCAGGCATGGGCCTCGACCAGGAATCGAACCGGCGGCCTTTTGCTTTGCAGGATGATGCCCAATTGAGCCACACCAGTCAGGGCACCGTCTGGGTTTTTGATTGGTTTGTTGTGCAGTGTTATTGAGGTCCCTTGTAGCTGTCAGTGTCTGCGAGGGGACCGATCCTGGCCCCCGATCAGCCAGGCCTGGACATCACTTCCCTGGCTTGGATGCTGCCTGAATGATCGCCCCCTCTTATGAGCAAAGGAACGGAGCACCCCCAGAGCTCAGGGACGACCGGCTGTCTCCCCCCTGTCGGAGCAGAGGGATGGTCCTCGGACTGGTGCTGCCCTGTGCCCCGCTTCACGGATGAAGGAGAGGGCAATGTCAGACAGGGGCTGCCTGCCCTGAATGTCTCCTTTGTCAGCCCAGCCTGGCCTTTCACACACGTCAATCCAGAGGTAAGCATGTTCGCACCCATTTTCAGAAGAAAAACTTGAGGGTCAGAGAGGTTGAGGAACTCACCCCAGACCATGTAGCTGGTAAGTGAAATAGCCCAGCCCGTGTTCCCGAGCCTGGGATCTCTCTGTGACAGGGCGCTGCCTGCCTTGCTGCAGCTGAAGGGAGGGGCAGGACTGGACCAGCCTGGGCTCCAGGGGTTCCTTGGCACAGGCGTGTGGGCACCCTATCCATCTCAGCTTCTGCTTTCCAGGAGGAGATTCTGGTCTGATGGGCACATCTGGCAGAGAGGCAAAGTTTCTCTTAGGCCTGCTTCCCTCCTGCCTGCGCCCTCTCCCCTTCTCATTATTCAGGCCTGCCCCTTGAAGGAAGTGTGAAGCTCAAATTCAAAGCTCTCTCCTTCTTTTCCCCTTATCAAAGCCAGCTCCCAGACAGCTGTCACTCCTGAAATCATCTGATAAACTCGCTCACACCGAGGCCCTCATGGGTGGGAAGAGTGGACCGTCACAGGGGGACAGCCACATAGAGCAAGGACGCCCCAAGAAGGCCACACACGTGTGGACACAGCTGATTGAGTCAGGGAGAGAGGCAGGAGAGAGGCCACGCAGGACAGGCCTGAGCTTCCGCTCCCAGGGAACGGGCGCGTGGGGCCAGGTGTATTTATAACACAGCCCTGAAGGGGACCAGGCCTCACATAAATCACACCATTTCCTTGGCAGGAGTAAAAATAGCCACATGGCATCCTGCACACGCTTGTGCATGGAACAGAGCTAGCCCAGCCAACCCCCCCACCCCCCGGCCCTGCCCTCTGGTCAAACGTCTTTTGACCATTGGGACGAAGTTTCCACCTCCTCCTCCCCACCAGGCACCAGGCTTGCTGCCTGCCCTTCATCTCCACGGAGGGGGTGCCCCCGAAACAGCTGCTGGGTGGGTGTCCCCTGCATCTCTGTCCACCAGGCTGAGACTGCTGAGGGGCCAGCCACAGAGAGGACAGCACAAATCCTCGGCCACGTCAAGTCAGGGAAAGAGTCAGAGCTGAGCAGTGGGTGGGGAATAAGGGTCAGAACCGAGAAGCTTGGGAAGAAAACCTGAAATAAGCATCTACTGCCCCAGGAGGCCTCCCATGGCCTGACACGAGGTGAAACTGGGGCAGAACGGGAAGCAGGGTCTTAGGAAGATCCCGAGTCAGGGTTGGTGCTGGGGGAGACCCCTCAGCCAGTGCACCTCAAAGGGCAGTCTGAGGTCTGCATCAGAGAATTTGGGGAACTACTTAAATGGAGATTCCAGGGCCCGGCCTCTCAGGGGGTGGGGCTAGAACTGCATATTAAGCAAGCCCCCTGCAGCCTTGGGGGCCCATGGTCTGTGCCCTAAGTCCAGGCCTCCCCACCCTGACGTACCCCCAACACAAGCCTGGGGCCGTGGGAGGCGGGAGGCAGGACAGGGCCAAGGCCTTTGCCTCGCTGCCCTCTGTTCCACCTCTCCTCCTCCCCAGGCAGCCAGCTTTCCAGCTGTCTCTGGGTCAGCAACAGTGGGAAAAAGTGACCGGCTGGAAAGTGACCTATTTGAGGCATGATCACACCCTGCCAGTGTCCCAGACTCTCTCTGGGAAATCCACTCCTGGCTGGGGGTGGAGGAGGTGGCCTTCCTGCGGATGAGGCCCCAAGGGCAGCTCTCGGAGGAGCCACCAGGGGAAGGATGTGCTCACATTATCCACCATCACCTTCATCAGTCTGCATGATGGACTGTCCCAGTAGGTAGGCTCCCTGTCTTCATGCTCAAGGAAGCACGGGCTGGGATCTGACCCTCGCTCTCTCTGAAAGTAATCCATGGTCTGTCTAGGTCATACTGGAAAACCCCAGATTCTTTCTTGTGTCCAAGCTCAGTATTGTCACAGAGCCGCCTCCAATGCCTTCTCGCGTGATGTCTCAGATGTGGACAGTGGCCTCCGTTAGACCAGGGGTGGCAGGTTGCCATGTCCCTACCCTCCCTGGGCACGGTCTCCCGGGAGCCTCGCCCTTTCTGAGCAGAGCCTTGCCATGCCCTGGGTGCCGAGGGGGGAGGCTCTGCCCTGGCAGAGCCAGCAGGCACTTAATTCATCCAATTAGAGCAGGGCCGTGGTTCTGGCCACACCACACCCTAGGGACCTCAGAGGAGTCCCTCTCCTCTGAGCCTCCTTTGTGCAACCAATACTTGATGAGTACATATTCAACAGCAGTCTCGGCTTACTGGCTCCACATTGGGAATTTTTGGATTTATTCTAAAAATGTTTATGGAGTACCTCCTAGGGGTAAGGCACTGTTACAGGGCTGGGGGCACAGCAGGGGGTGAGACAGGCCAAGTCCCTATCTGTATGGCACTTACGTTCCAGGGAATATCATAGTGCCCGGTGTCAGGGTTAAGAGCAGAGACTCTAGAACCATCTGGGTTCAAATACTGGCTCTGACTTTTAACAAGGTGTCACCTTGAACAAAATACATAACTATGGGAGACCGTTCTGTGCGGCGTGGGTGCAGCTCCCACTCGGAGGGGCCAGTGGAGAGTGACACAAGGCCCACGTCCACGAATGGGTTCTCCCATGGGGAATCAGGCCTGCTTTGTACCTAGGCTGTTATGAGACTTGCTTTTGCTAAAACTCTCTCACCTTGGATTGAGGCAGCAAACGTTTACTGCATATCTCTAACTTCCTAAAGTCCATGCTAAACCTTCCAGGGACAGTGCAACCAATTCAACCACTTTTCCCTTTACATTTGCAAATATCCTCTTTCTTGACGAAATTAGCAACATCCTCCCCTTCGTTATCTATAATAGGCAACCACCTGATGTGAATCTGTGCATAGTAAATCTGTGCATAGAGGACTTAGATGTAATGTACCCAGAAAGGCAATAAAAGCCTGTCAAGGCAAGGGTCAACACGCTCTCCTCTTGAGAGAGTGGCTGAGACACTCCTGGGGCACTCTCCCCTTGAGAGAGTGGCCATGCCTTCCCTTTCCCTCCACAGGACTCGGTAGTCCGTGTGAATTTGTCTCGTGTCTCAGCCACGACGCTGCGGACACTGCAGGCCGGTGTCCGCATCACATAACCTCTCTGTGCTTCAGTTTCCCCACCTGCAAAGTGAGGGTGATAACGGTACCTGCTTTGCTGTGGAGGGTGATAAATGAGTTAATGGCACATGACAGAATATTGGCTGTGGTCACAGTCAGTGCCCGACCCGAGGACTTCCCAGGGAGCCACAGGAAGGTTATGATGAGACAGCAGGCATCAACGCCTGGAATACCCTGACTTACCCTGTTGCAGCCCCTGTATTCTTTCCCTGTTAAGAGTTCAAAGGGCCCACCCCTGCCTTTTACTCTGATTGTTTCCTCTTGGGTCACAGCACCCTAAACAAGTGATGACCTCCTGATTCCTTATGGTGACTAGCAGAAGGACATAGAAGCAGAAGAAAACATGGATACCTCCTCCCCTCTGACTTGCTTTAGTTATTATTTTTCAAGGAAGAAGTCTGCCATTTGCCCTGAGCAGCATGGCTCAGTGGGTTGGGTGTTGTCTCATGAAGTGAAAGGTCGCCATCTCGACTCCAGGCCAGGGCCTGGTTTGTGGGCCAGGTCCCCTATTAGGGGTGCGTGGGAGAGGCAACCAATCAATGTTTCTCTGTCAACATCGATGTTTTTCCTCCCTCTCTTTATCCCTCCCTTCCCCTCTCTCTAAAAATAAACAAACAAAATTGTAAAAAAAAAAAAAAGAAATCTGCCATTTATTTACCATCTTCTCCCTTCTCATGAGCACCCCTTTGGGGGCTTGCACCGGGTGCTGCCACGTCACCAAAAATGAGAACCCCTGATGGGAAGGGAGGGGAAGTGTGGTCACCAAGCCCAGGTCCTTCGAGCACGGACAGCACAGAGCTGCCTTCAGCTCTGCAGCGGTGCATGCTGACCGGGGAGCGGGCACGACCATGGTGTCTAGTTAACAACCCTGCCTCGTGACTCTCTCTTCTCAGCAATTGGTCTGAGCTCTAAGTGGATCAAGAAGTAATAAAAAGAGACAGCTGAAAATGCTGGAAAGTCTGGTCATGTGGGTTATTTCAGTAAAAGGCCAAGTAGTATTAAAATTTAAACACCTGAGGATATTTTTATATTAAGAAAAACTTGGGACATATTAATAATAATACTAAGGTTGTCTGTGTGCCAGACACTATTCTAAATGATTTGCAGATGTTAATGCAATAATCCTTACAACTCTCTAATGAGTTAAAAACTATCGTACTATTATTTATTCTCAACTATCAGAGAGGATGGCTGGAGCAGTGGTTTTCCAAGTATGTTCCTGGATCAGCAGTATTGTCTCTACCTGGGAACTGATTAGAAATGTGCATTCTGTGGCACCAACTCAGATCTGCTGAATCAGAAACACAAGGGTAAGGCCCAGCCTGTATTTTAGCAATGGGTGATTCAAATGCATGTTTAAATTTGAGATCACTGAGCTAGATTTGCTGTGCTACCAAAAAGCTCTTGACTCTCAGTAGCTTAAAACAGCAAAGGAGTACTTCTCCCTCACACTGCTTATCCCCTGGGGGTGGGAGGAGGACTTTGCTCATCACAGCCCTCAGGCATCCTTTGGAAATGGTCCTAGAGGCTTATAACAAAGGAAGGAACATTTATTCAAGAAACTCCTCTAAAACCTGGTAAGAACAGAGAGCCTGTGCTATTTGAACAATATCTTCCCCCACCCCCACTCAGCAAGAAGGAAATTCTACTCCAGACTGACGCAGCTCAGGACACAGAAGTTCCTTTCCCTCTAGCTCCCAGTCAGAAGGCTGTCACCCCAGAAGGGGCAGAACATCGACATTGTTCAGCCTGCCCCAAGCCACCTGTTACTGAGGCGCTGCCCTGGGTAAGCGTGCCTGCGAGGCGGGGTCTCCCTTTTCTGCCCAGACACCACTCTACCACGGACACAACACCACCAAGAATATTTGGGCCCCGATCTTTTTGCCCTTGCTTTTAAGGCAGAGGTTCTGTCCTGAGAGAGGCAAGCCAACAAGCCCTGTGGCTACTGCCCTTCCCCCTCCAACTGCCCCTCCCACCAACTGATAAAGCAGGGGTGTCATTTAGAGAAGCAGACCATTGTCTGTATCTGCAGTTCCAGAGTATGGCACAGAGACTCTTCCCAGAGGAAGAGGCAGGCTTCACTTCTAACAGAGCGTGGAGAAGTTTAAGCCTAGAGGTCTCTCAAAAACAGCAGAAAGGCAATTGGGAAGAAAGTGGTAGATTCATTGGAGAAACAGGCTAAAACACAGACTTGCTAATTTCTCAGATAGAACCAGGGAAAAACGTAACCTGCAGAAACCCTTCTGGGGTCAGACCAAATCTCAAACACAACCTCGGGAACAATCTCTTCAAATGAGCCTGAGTTTGATTGGATCAATTTGGAACAATTTGTGACACAGGGCATTGTTGAAAACAATACAGCAATTAGCCAGTAAGTAGTGGAGCTTAAAAGATGGGTGTGGTCAGAAAATGAGAAAAAGAGAGGCCTGCCAAAGCCACTGTCACTCCGGGGTGGCTATAGGCATAACCCAGAGCTGCATCTCCTGAGGAGCCATGTCAGAGGTTACACATTGAGAAGGGGAGAGAGAGGATGGAATAAAATTCACTTAATACTCCATTCAGTAACTAAACAAATAACCAACCAAATAACAATAACAAGCCCCAGGCAAGGAACAATACTGAGCTGTTACAATATGTGATCTAAAATGGCTAATTTCCAACTAAAAAAATATGAGATATGCAAAGGAACAGGAAAATATTACTCATACATCAGGAATAAAAGCAAGTAACAGAAATTGCCTATGAGAGTGACTAGATGTTGGATTTAACTGACAAAACCTTCAAAGTAGCCAGAACTAAAGGAAACTGCCCTGACTGGTATGGCACAGCTGGTTGGGCATTGTTCTGCAAAATGAAAGGTCGCCAGTTTGATTCCCCATCAGGGCAAATGCCTGGGTTGTGGGTCCTGTCCCTGGCCGAGATGCATACAAGAGGCAGTTGATCAATGTTTCTCTCTGACATCAATGTTTCTCTCCCTCTCTTTCCCCTTACTTTCTCCTCTCTCTAAATAAATAAATAAATAAAATATTTAAAAAAAAGAATGAAAGGAAACCATAATAAAAGAAGTAAAGGAAGGTATAGTGAAAAAGTGGCATTAGATAATGAATATTAATAAAGAGAAATTAGAAAAATAATCAAATGGAAATTCTGGAGTTGAAAAGTACAGTAACTAAACTGAAAAATACACTAGAAAGGCATAACAGTAGATTTGAGCTTATAGAAGATAGAATTAGTAAAGTTGAAGATAGACTGATAGAGATTATACCATCTGAAGAATAGTGATAAAAAAGAATAAAGAAAAATTAAGTCTCAGAGAAATATAGGACGTTATTAAACCCACCAACATATGTGCAATGGGAATACCAGAAGGAGAGGAGAGAGAAAGGAGCAGAAAATGTATCTGAAGAAAGGGGGGCTAAAATTTTCACAAATTTATTGAAAAACATTATTCTACATATCCAGAAAGCTAAATACATTCCAACTTGGATAAACACAGAGAAATCTACAAAGAGAGACATCATAGTATAACTACTGAAAGCCAAAGACAAGTGAAAATCTTGACAGCAACAAGAGAAAAACAGCTCATCACTTACAAGGACCCCCCCCCCCAATAAGATTAACAGTTGACTTCTCATCAGAAATGATAGGGGCCAGAAGGTGATGGGACAACATATTCAAAAGGCTCAAAGAAAAAAAACCTGTCAAGCTGGAAGTTTACATTCAGCAAAGCTATCATTCAAAAATCAAGGCAAAATACCTTCCCAAATAAACAAAAACTGAGGTAATTTGTTGTTAGCAGACTTGCCTTATAAGAAGTACTAAAAGAAGTTCTTCAAGATGAAAGAAAGTGCCCTAAGACAAGTGACCATAATTTACATGACAAAACAAAGAATATCAGTAAAGATAAAATGTAATTATAAAAGACAGTATAAATGCATATTTATTTCTCATTGCTTTTAACTAATTTAAAAATTAATAGTATATAACAGGTAGACATTTAGGAAAGAGGAGGGGTAGGAAGGGATTCATAGTACTTGCAGAAAAAGCTCATAAATAACTTTGATTAACTGCCTCTGGCCACATATCTGTTTTTAACAGGATAACAAGAAGTGGTCTGGAGCAAGATAAAAATCTGAGTTAACAGGCCTCCACCCATACTCATGCTTAGGAGGTCACACCTTCCCTTGGAAGAGTATGTGCTACCTTCTACCACGAAACTGATATGCAATTCCCACACCCCACCCCACAAATTATGTAAGTCCTCAGGACAAAGAGACTGAGCATCTATGCTTTTCCCATTCACCTCAGGTAAGCTCATTCTCTTCTCAGAGATGTTACTAATAAAACCCTGCTTGTGCACTAACCGACTTGCTGATCTTTAATTTTTTTACTGTGTCAGCAAGAAGAGCCAAGCCTCCCACAACAAAACTATGTATTGTTGGGTCTATAAAATGTAGAGATGCAATATTTTTGCCAATAATAGTAAAAATAAGATGGTTGGGAGCGAAGTTGGTCCTGTAATTATATGGAAATACAAGGAACCCAAAATAGCTAAAACAATCTTCAAAAAGAACAAAGTTGGAAAACTCACACTTCCTGATTATGAAAGTTATTATAAAGCTAAGTAATCAAGGATAGACATGTAGATCAGTAGAACAGACTTGAGAGTCCAGAACTGAACCCATGTGTCTATGTGCAACTGATTTTTGACAAGGATGCCAACACCATGCAATAGAGAAAAAATAATCTTTTCAGCAAATGGTGCTGAGACAGCTGGAGAGCCGCACGCAAAAGATTGAAGTTGCATCCCCACCTCACACTATGTACAAAAATTAATTCAATTCAAAATGGATCAAAGATCTGAGAGCTAAATATGAGAGCTAAAATTATAAACCTCTTAGAAGAAAACATAGGGGTAGATCTTCATGACTTGTTTAGGCAGTGGCTTGTTAGATATGACACTCAAAGCATGAGTAACAAAGAAAAAAATAGAAAATTCGACTTCATCAACATTTTAAAAATTTGTGCTTCAGAAGTCATTATCAAAGAAGTTAAAAGAAAACCTACAGAATGGGAGAAAATTTCAGCCAATCATATATGCTGCAAAGGGAGTTATATCTAGAATATATAAAGAACCCTTACAACTCAATAATAAAGAAGAATAACACAATTTAAAAATGGATTTGAACAGTTTCTGAAAGATACACAAATGATCAATAAAAAGGTGGTCAACAAACACACAAAAAAGGTGATCAACATCATTATCCACCAGAGAAATGCAAATTAAAAACCACAACTAAGCCTGGTATAGCTCAATGGATTGAGCATGGGCTGCGAACCAAAGGGTCACCAGTTTGATTCCTCATCAGAGCACATGCCTGGGTTGTGAGCCAGGTTCCCAGTATGGATGCATGAGAGGCAACCACACATTAATATTTCTCTCCCTCCCTCTCCTTCTCTTCCCGTCTCTCTAAAAATGAATAAAAAAAATTAAAAAAACCCAAAAAACCCCACCACAACTAAACACTACTCCACACTACCATTATGGTTATAATAAACAAATCAGATAGTGACAAGTGTTGACTAGGATGTCAAGAAATCAGAGCCCGAGACTTCCGCCAAGATGGCAGCATAGGTGGATGCACTGCGCCGTCGCTCACAACCAGAGAGTTTAAACAACGAACTCAATAGCGAAAAATAAACAACCAGAACGGACAGAATCGAACTGAAGGGAAGTCCGACACCCAGGAAGTTGGGGAGGACGTATATCCAGAGCAGTAAGCGGGGCAGAACTGAGCAAAGGAGTGGAGTGAGAGGCAGTTTGCCCCGAGGGACTCACCCCGGGAGCGCCTAACCAAAGCACAACCCCGAGCAACGGGTGAACCTCGCAGGCCAGTGGTGTAACTGGAGAGGTCAGTGGGAACCAGCAGGGCCGAGACTGGCAGAAAAGGCGGTGGGGAACTGGGGAGCAGAGGGTGATAGGGAGCGGCGGTGAATGGCAGACGCCATTGCTCCCTCCCAGGCCTCGCCCCCAGAGGAAATGTCACAAAAAAGCGACCCAGGTTGCCAGGCACCGACAAACACCTAAGACTCTGACAGGTGCGCCGAGATAAAAAAATGAAAATGGCCAAAATGAAAGATCAGAACAAATTACAACTAACGGACGAAGAGATAGCCAAATTAACAGATGCCCAGTTTAAAACACTGGTAATCAGGATGCTCACAAAACTGGAAGAAATAGTTGAACAAATGAAGAATACGATAAAGATAATGGAGGAAGATTTACAGGGAACCAACAGGGAAAGAAAGTAAGCTGGGACTCAAACCAATGGGGTGGACCAGAAGGAAGAAACAAGAATTCAAAAAAATGAGGAGGGACTCAGGAACCTCAGAGACATTTGTAAATGACCCAACATCTGGATCATAGGGCTGCCAGAAGGACAAGAGGAACACCAAGAAATTGAATGTATTTTTGAATAGATGATGAACGAGAACTTCCCAAATCTGGCAAAGGAAATAGGCTTCCTGGAAATCCAAGAAGCTCAGAGAACCCCAAAGAAGCAGGACCCAAAGAGGAACACACCAAGGCACATCATAATAACATTACCCAAGGTCAAGAATAAGGAAAGAATCTTACAAGCAGCAAGAGAAAAGGAGACAGTTACCTACAAAGGAATTCCCATAACACTGTCAGCGGATTTCTCAAAGGAGACCTTCCAGGCAAGAAGGGGCTGGAGAGAAATATTTCAAATCATGAAAAGCAAGGACCTACAACCAAGAATAATCTATCCAGCAAAACTGTCATTTAGAATGGAAGGGCAGATAAAGTGCTTCTCAGATAAGGTCAAGTTCAAGGAGTACGTCATCACGCAGCCTTTACTATATGAAATGTTAAGGGGTTTTATATGAGGACTCATGAGAGAAGGCACCAAGGCCAGACCAGCTACCGGGGAACTCAGATCAGCCACAGCCAAGACGTTTGTGAGGTAAGCAAGCAAAATACAACCAGAGAAACAAATGATAACCAGAGACATTGAAATTTAGAACAATCTGGCAGTAACCAGAGGGGAGGGGAAAGGGGATAATGGGGACAAGGGTTTTCAGGAACTGCTATAAAGGACACATGGACAAAACCAAGGGGGAGGGTGGAAGCAAGGGAGGGAGGTGGGTTTGCCT
>PVJI01032791.1:0-11844 GCA_004026765.1 Micronycteris hirsuta
ACCAGCCAGGGCTATCGTGGGTTATTTAAAAAATATATATCTAATTCTATATCGCAGAGTTTTCACTATATTGCTGCATTGGCCCTGTGGATAAATGACTGCAGTAAGAAGATCTCACTGGATACCAACACCATCCGGACAAAGGCCAAGAAACTTTATGATAGTTTTATGGAAAGCACAGACGTTCAGGATGGTGATGAGGATGAAGACAAGGAAGGCAATGCAGAAGCAGGATTGTTGAGTGCTTCTCCCACCAGACCAACCCCATTCAGTGTCAGCAAGGGCTGGTTTGACAAATTTCAGAGATGCTTTGGACTCAAGAGCATTTCTCTGCATGGAGAAGCTGCCTCTGTGGATGTCCACTCACAACCGTTGATGGATGAAGACCTGACAGAGATGACGAGGTCAGCAAGTGAAGAAGAGGATGAGGAACAAGACAAACTACGGGTAGGAGAAGAGGAGGAGATTGGCCTAACATTCAATCATCTTGCAACCATGATCAGAATGGCCAAAGAACTTCAGCAAGTGGCTGAAGAATGGGACCCCCGGATGCTTCATTCGTTGCACTTCGTAAATGCAATCGAGAGTGGCATGTCAGTTTATAAAAACCTTCTCACTCAGAAGAAAAAGCAGCGCCAGCAACTCCCCATAACTCTGTTCATCAATCGGAAGAAAAGATCAGTTATGCCTACGCCTTTAGCGGAAACAGAACTTAAGGCCCACGCCAAAGGTACTGCACCACCTGATGAAGCGCCTGATGAAGTGGTGCCTTCAGAAGGGCTGTAATGCTCTTCTTGGTTGTGCAGTACATTCATCTCATCATCATCACCCTCATCGCCATCAGTACTGCACAGCTACATAATTCATGATCTTCGTCATTCAAGTTGTAGTATACTTCACTGGTGAGTGCCCATATAGAAGTTTATATGTTGTTAAAATTACGTAGGTTTAAGAGTGTGGAAAGTGTTTAAGAGCATATGAAGTGTTTATAAGAGTGTGGGAAAGGTTAATAAGAGAGTGGGAAAGGTTTATAGGAGTGTGGGAAGGGTTTATAAAGCCTTAAAATATATATAAATAATAAAATAAATATAACGCCACTACTTCGCAGATTTTCACCTATCGTGGGGGTCTCTGGAATGTAATCCTGCTATAGGTGAGGGATCACTGTATATTAAATCCCCAGAACTTATTAATCTAATATATGAAATTTATACCCTTTGAACAATACCTACTACTACCCGTTGCTTCCATTCTACTCTGTTTCTATGAGTTTGGCTATTTTAGATTCCACATATAAATGAGATTATACATTTTATAATATACCTGTTGGCCATTTCAATATTTTATCTAGAAAATTGTCTATTCAGTTCTTTCACCTATTTTAATCATATTTTTGATATTATTACTATAATGAGTTCTTTTACATTTTAGATATTAACTGTTTATCAGTTACATAGTTTGCAAATATATTCTTTTATTCCACAGGTTGTCTTTTCTTTTGTCGATTATTTATTGTTGGAGCAGAAATTAGTTTGTACAATGTAGTCCTACTTATTTATTTTTGCTTTTGTGGCTTGTGCTTTTGGTGTCATAGCCAACAAATAGTATTGCCAAGACCAATGTTCCCTTAGTTTTTTCGTAAGAGTTTTATGAGTTTAAGTGTTATGTTTCAGTCTTTAATCCATTTCAAGCATAATTTTTGTGAGTGGTGAAAATGGGTGTCCAGTTTTATTTTTCTGCCTGCAATTATCAAGTTTTTCCAACACTATTTATTGAAGAGACTATGCGTTTTCCATTGAGTATTTTTGGCTTCCTTGTCTAATATTAGGAGACAATACATTAAATATTAAATATATGTGAAAAATTACAAGTTTAGTAGCAAGGCAAATAAAAGTAAATCATATTAAAACATTGAGTAATTATTGAGGAATTTGTTTAACATTAGATGTAAGGCAATTGATTCACTTTATTTGCTTCATGTTTATCTTATAAAATTATATTTGTCCTAGGCATTCCCTGAGTCTATTTTTTTATGTATAAACAATGTAAATCATTGTTATAAATTAGAATTATATTTTTCTGGGGAGGTCCTTGCTTGCCTTTTCAAATGGAATAAAGACTGTTTTGAGTTCTAGGATATAACATTGAACCTATCTTATGAACAAGCATAGACACTATATTTTTTTAAGTGTAAACTATAATTTAATTAACTTTGACTTAGTAATCACAGAATAGGACAGTAGGATATTAATATATACCCACAAAAAATTTTGTGAAAGAATTCTGACCACCTTATTCTTGTTTAGCTTCAACAACCTGAGACCCTTGCTTTTATCCTGATGTGCATAGCTGTACCTGGCCTGGCCATGTACATGGCCCTTGGCATATAAGTAGGTATTTCTCTATTAATAGATGTGTATGAAAATTCTAGATGTTTCTCTTACATAAATAGATAGAATTAAGTTCTAATTTTGTATTTATATTGGCCAAGAAAAGATTGAAATCGACTAAGAGTAAAGTCTATGTTTAGAATATGAGCGGCACATTTGTATTTATGTTGGTAACTAGAAAGAAAAATACAAACTTTATTTTTGGACTGCACCTCCTTCCCTCTTTCCTTTCTTCTTTTATTCCTTTCTTCATTCTTTCTCACATTCTTTCTCTCATTTAACACATAGATTGAATGAGTTGGATATCCTCTAAAATAATTTTCAAATTACATTATAAATTTTCTCTCTTCTTATACAAAATTAGACATAATATGTAAATCAAGACTTGTTTATTTTTAAAGCAGGGATGGCATTTTGCTGTTAATATTATACTAACTTTTAATAATGAATTTGATTTTCCTAAATTGATGAGGAAATTGCTGATTATATGAGGTTTCCATATTTAGTAAAATGAATATTAATATTGTAAAATAATGAATTGCTAATATGGGACATTGAGCTTGCAATCAACTATAAAATATCCCTCCTATAAAAGACAAGAATTTATAGCCATAATTTTAGAACTCAACTTCATTTCTAATGTCATTGATAACAAAGGAGTAGGTAATTCTATAGCCCTGCATAGGAAGAAATAATGATTTTTTTCTTTAAAAATGCTTATTTTATTATTTTGGGAAAATAATTTAATTATGTAATTATTATCAGCATTTTATCTTAAAATATGTTTTAGAAAGAAAGGAAAATAAGAAAATTTCCTGCTTGGTTGTATTAGAAAAATGTCTATTGGAAAATGTTATTCATTTAATTAAATTTATACATTTTGTTCTTAATTCTGAACTGCAAGTAGTCAAGAAATGTTTTGTTAAATTTAGCTCCATTTCAGTGAAGATGTATTTTTGAACTGATTATTTTTCAATAATAGTAGCAAAGTATCACTGTTTGAATCTACTTTTATTTAAATATACTAGAAATATAATCTTAACAGATAGCAGGAGCAATTTTTTTATTTGGTATTAAGTAACGGTTGTAAGATTATGCTAAGTAACCAAGTATGATGTATACAACTAGGTATATAATCAACCCAATTAAGTATCTTTAAAACAGAGATATCAGACTATATACATTTAAATAGTTCTATGCTGCAGCTACAAAAAGGAACCTGAGAAAAGTTAAATTTATAACATAGGAACTAGTGTCCCTAACGCATCACTTCAGACCCTCCCGTCTCCCTGGTCTTAGACAGTGTTGCAACCGAGGTATTTCTCTAGCGACTGGCACTTCGGTTCCTGTCCCTGACTTCAGAAGGGTGGGCCTTTAGCAACCCCCAATCCATATATTTTTTGTCCCCAAACCTGGGGTTTTCCTGTTGACCTTGAGTTATACAATATCTCAGTTCATATACATGAGCAACTTAAATTTGGAGATTGGGTCAAATCTAGGAGTGCAAATCTTTGACTACTGGGTTTAGGAGCCAGCATGTAAGTTCTTACTCCTTTCTCTTTCAAATGGTCTTTGTTAGGATGAGTTCATGTTACTGCTACTCAAAAGAATGTCATGTGATCAACCTGTCAGTATATTTTATTTATGTATTTTTAACTTTATTTTTGACATATTACACATGTCCCCATTCTGCCCCTCTTTGCCCACCCCCGTTCCCCTTCCCTTTGGCCATCACCACACAATTGTCTGTGTCTATGTGTTATGCATATATTTTAATATCAAGCTGTAACCAGCCTTTTGTTGGTTCTCCTTCTTTCTCTCCTTGTCCCTCTGTCCTTCAGTTCTGCTTCTCTAATTTTACAGTTTCCAAAATAAATAAATAAATAAATAACATCACATGAACTTCTATCTCAGATTCTGTTTCCTGGGCTTTCACACTAAAGCACATAAAAATTTGTTATAAATAAAGACAGACAAGAGATATTTCTATAATACAAAAAATAAACAAATGACAAAAATATAATTCACAAACCAAGAAATGCTGTGAAAAACTGAATGACTAGCTTCATTACTTATGAAATACAGGGTAAAATGTGATCTCTTCAAATTCAAATGTTTTTGAATGAGACCCTCCAAGATCACAAACTTTGGGGAAGAAATCATACATGGTTGAATAAAATAGATATTGAGAAAACATTCTTTCTTAAAAAAAATGAAAAATATTTAGTGTGTGATTCCCATAAATCATATATTTTTCAGTACTTTGCATGTATTAAATAACATAATTCTTAAATCAATTCTACTATTCTATATGGGTATTATTGTTATCTTTTATCATATTAGAAAAAAATAAAAGATTACTGGGGAGAAATTAGGATTTAAACTGTCAGCATTCTGGCTCCAGAAGACATTTACAGCTCATTATCCTGCCTATTGTATATTGCAGATACAATGGTAAATTGCAGATATATGTGCTTTAGTTTCAGCTTACCCTCCTGGTGCTGACACTAGTGTGGGCCTTCAGATTATCAAAGCTACCACCCCAAACTCGAAGTTCCCAAACACCCAGCCTACAAAGGTAAGTCATCTCTCCGTGTGCTACAGAGCCCTTTGGCAGTCTAGTAAAACCCTATGGACTCCTTCTGGGAATAATAATTTTAAATTAATAAAATATATACTATATAAAATTATTAAAATATAACTATTACATATAGTTTACAAAATATTTAAAAATAAATTTGTGATGATATGTATCTTGTGGTCTCTCCATTAACTACTTTAAAAGTAAGGATTATTTAGAATGACTTTAAATGGTATTTCAAGATATCTGTACAAGTCACGAGCCCTAAATTAGAACCGCTGCCGTAAGGTTCCTAAAGCCCGGTTTTTCGAATAATGGTTACCTAAAATGTCGTGAAGTTGGGTATTTTCCTTCCCAGCAGGTTAGGCTCTGGTTAACGAGCTCCCCCTGGTGGTAGGCCGTCTTAAGAAGAACTGAGTGCCCCGGCATATTTCAAAATGGTTCCTTTTCCCTCACTGTGCTGGACATACGAGGGGATTTTTTTCTCATATTTATTATTAGAACCTGGTTAAGCTTCTGGAGATAAAACTCACACATGCGTGAAGAATATCCTATAACTGGGTCCTCTGGAATTTTTAACTCTAAGAACTGTCTCCAATCAGCCTCTGTCAATGCATCACAGTTCAGGTTTTTCAGCCTCTGCACCGCATCCCCCAGCGGTTACTGTTCAGGAGTCTGGTCTTTGATCGCGTGCCTCCTTGTATTCACTTATCTGACTCTCCGGTCCTGGAGGCAGCGGTTTTCTCTGTGTTCTCCCTTATGGATTTAATAAGAGTTGATTTTCAGTCTGTTCAGCTTTTTACTTGTTGTCAGGATGGAGCACAGACTTACAAGCTTTTTACATGGGGAGCCAGAAACTAGAAGTCCTATTTTGTTTTTCTTGTTACCGTTATTTGGGAAAAAAAGAAAACTTAGTGTGTACTTGCTAAATCTATGCTGAATTGCTTGATTTTTAAATTTCAAAGTCAGAGGGCTTCATAAAAACTTTCAACACAATATTTTTATTAAAATGTTTTAGATGTGACGAGTGCAAATAGTTAACAGTTCTTACAATTATAAAAGGTACAGAAACCATACTTTTCTAGCACCTGTTCAAAGATTTTGTATTTAAATGGCAGAGAATATATGATGAGTCATTCTTCAATTGTATGTTTCAATTACATTTGAAATGCAAAAAAATTAACTTTATTAAATGAACACTGGTTTTTGACTATTTGGAAATGTGTTTATTTCACTTCTGTCATCTTTTTATTTTGGCCACATTTAATACACCACATCTAACATAACTAATATTTTTCACGAGCATTATGTAGGAATCTAGACCAAATTAAAACCAATATCTAGTTCCATGAGCAATATTAAAATTTATCCAAATTTCCCTCATGCTTAAATGTTTCAGTAACTTCTCATTACATATAAGAGATTGGTGACTTTCTCTGTAAAGGATCCAATAGTAACTATTTTAGGCTCTGTGGACCATGCAGTCCCTGCCACAATGATGTAACTCTGTTGTAGAATGAATGTAGTTACATACAACATGTGGCAGTATCCTAATAAACCTTGTTTACCAAAACAAAACAAAAAAACAAAAACAAAAAACGGCAGGACAGAGTTTACAACACTTAGTGCACAAGAAAAAATCTACAATTTTAAGAATGTTTTACAAAACACTCCAGTACCTGCCCAACCTACACATCCATTTATACTTACTACTAATCTCTGCTTCTCACTTTATAACTTTGATATTTTGAACAGCTTACCTTTCCTTAAAAGTACTGTGATGAAGGGTCCCGGTTTGATTCCCAGTCGGGCACATGCCTGGGTTGCGGGCCAGGTCCCCAATGAGGGCCATGTGAGAGGCAACCATACATTGTTCTTTCTCCCTCCCTTCTCCTCTCTCTGAAAATAAATAAAAATAAAATCTTAAAAAAAAAAAAAAAGCACTGTTATGAGAGATCACCAAGACCATCCACAGTCAGCTTAATGATTCACTGGGATGAGTCACAGAACTCAACAAAGCTGTTATACACTCTGTTATAGTTTATTACAGCAAAAGGGTACAGAGTAAAACCAGCAACAAAAAAAGTTTCAAAAGGCACAGGGAGGGAGAGACCAGGTGCAAGCTTTTACGGTAATTGTCCTCTTTCAGTGGAGTGGTGCAGACAGTGCTCTGTTTTCCCAGCAGCGATGTGTGCCAACATGGGAGAGTATTGACAGCCTTGGAAGTCTCGTAGGTTGTCGTCCTACTTCGGTGTCTAGGATTTTTATTGGAAATCGGTCAAGGTAAGCAGGATTGACTGCCTGCAGATTTGACCTTCGTTACTCAGTATCGAGCTTCTCTCAAGGTCAGACTAATTAATACCATATGGTCCAAGTCCTCACCATGAACTTCATTATCAGCATAAACGATCTGGCATGGCCAAGACCTCAGATAAGGAAAGCCATTTTTAACAGGTTGGGGAGTCCTCGCGCTTTGAGATTTCCTCCCAGAATCCGAGCAAAGGCTAACACTTTCTTTGGAATGTACAGAATTTGGACAAGCCAGAATTGCTGAGTTAATCCTTTACTGTAGAGGCTCTCATCTGTTTCGAACCATTGTGTCTTCGCTCACACAAATGATTTTCTGCTATCTCATCTTCCAAAGAGAAATAAAGATGCCATTCATGGTAAACTCCCTTTAGCATGGAAATTCTCTTAATCATCTTTGTATTCCCAGTGCATTTATAGTGCCCAAAATATAGTAGTGGTTCAGTAAGTGTTAAAAATATCTGAACAGCCCTGGCTGGCGTGGTTCAGTGGATTGAGCACTGGCCTGCAAACCAAAGGGTCGCTTGTTCGATTCCCAGTTGGGGCACATGCCTGGGTTGCCCGCCAGGTCCCCAGTTGGGGGTGTGCAAGAGGCAATCATATATTACTGTTTCTCTCCCCCTCTCTTTCTCCTTCCCTACTGCTCTCTCTAGAAATAACTAATTAAAATCTTTTTTAAAAATCTGAACAAAATAAATAAAAGTATCTTCTTAAAAAAATAAATGGTGTTGGGAAAGGATATAGGGTGCAGTAAAAGGTTTACAGTTGTTTGCATGGAAATACTATAATAATTAATAAATAATAATACAAGAATAACTGTTTCATGAGCTCGCAACGGTAAACCTACCTTTACCCCACTGTGTGTATTGGAATGCATAGTTAGAGAACATAGAGACACCCTCTCATTATAGTCAGCAACTGTGTCTCTTACCAAATGAAACATCCATATACAGCATTTGCATATTAGAAAGAGAGGAAAATGAAACCTAGGAAATAGTAATCTAGTGTTTAAAGATGAAAAGTAAAGCAAAAAGTATGAATATCATTAAAACATTGTTCTGTTTTATGTAATTTTCAATCAGTTTTTTTACAAATTTCTTATAGGTCTTAAAGATCAAGTTTGGCAAACTAGGATCCACCATCTAAATTTGGTCTGGTGCCTATTTTTTATAAACACAGCTTTATGGAAGCATAATTATACCCATTCATTTACTCATTGTCTGTGGCTCCTTCCACACTAAAATGGCACTGTTGAGTAGTTTGCAAGGAGACTGAAGAACATGTGGCCCACAAAGCTTAGAATGTTTTCTATCAGATTCTTTACATACAGAGTTTGGAGGTGACCCTTGCCTGATGAATTAAAAAACTCACAACCATAAACTCAAAGTATACAGTTTGAGTCACTTGATTGGTTGCACATCTGAAGCAATTATGTTTAGTGTCATTGGGTGTCAGAATTAGAATCTTCACTTCATCTACTAAAAAATATTCTAAAAAAATAATTGCTAATACTGAAAATAGTGTATCTGCATACAAACATCAGGCTTTTCTCTATCATATTTTTTATCTCCTTTCTCTGAAATTGGTCAATTTATAAATATATTGTTTTATACATTGGTTGTTATATATACAAGTACTAACTTTAATATACAAGATCCAATGTTATGATAATTAATATTTTCTTAATATTATTTCAGTAATATTATTCTGCTTTCAATAACATTAATATTATTTTCCTTTTCATGTACATTTAGTGATGAAAGAATGGTTCCTTTTTTTCCACACAGTATATGGCTTTTTTCATGTATAACCATTTCTCTGGGCAGAGAATGCTGAGTGTGTTGAAATTGTTTTAGATATGGCACTGAAGAGGTTATTCTCTGTGACATTTTTATTTCCTTAAGTAGAGTTTTGCTGGCTGGGTCAAACAGATAATATTGAGCTGTGTGTGAAAGTTCCATTTCAATGGAATCTTAAGCCCCAGACAGCAGGATGAAGTTCATTGTTTAGCTGCTGCTCTCAAAGAGACATAACAAGAGGGATGTGGATAGATCCCAAAAGTCACTCGGATCACAGCTTCAGAAATACATATGGCCACGAGTGTGAGGGCCAGACACAGTTATACAATACAGATGTTTGACAGATAAAATGACCAGGTTGTATTTTTATGACAGATTTCTATCAAAATGTAGGAGAAATCCGGCAACTGGTCTTTGAATCAGGCAGGTACTTGCAAGCATGGATTGAGTCAGGAACCTAAATACAAGAAATTAGTGAAAGACAAGGGCTTAATTAAGGATGAGTTAGAGCCAGTTGCTGGGTCCTAGTCACAGCCAGAGAGAGCTGTGAACAGCTTTTCTTCTCAAGCAGGAAGTTGGAGTCCTTCCTTTCAAGTTAAAGTGGGAATAACTGAGGGAGATTTCATGAATAACTAATTATCTAGTTCTTTGTTTAACTCTTTTTATCAGAGTGGCCATTGAGTCTGGGAAAAGGTGAAAACATAAGATGGCATTAAATGCTCCAAAATTCAAGATTAATAGGACACAGAGACATGGAGCCCAGAAAAATCATTAAAAATTATGATTTATCATCTTTTTAGAAATGATTATTTAAACTCTCTCTGATTGGGAGTCAAAAAACACTCACAAAATGCTCTTTATTCTTACGCAGCCGATATAATGTGGACCAATTTCTCTGTATTATTTTCTAGATATTGTTTTACTTTTTCTCTGTAGTGTCTGAAGAATCGTATTTCCTCCTGGCTTCGATTTCTTTTCTTACCAATATTTATATTTACAGAATAATAAAAGTATAATGTCATGAGTTTATCAGAAAATAAAATTAGAACCATGTCAGCCAAAAGTAATGAATTGAAAACACTTTGACAACAAAAAAGAGATTAGATGGAAGAGTAATAGAGAAAACACTAAGTGGTTTTATTATTTATTTTATCACTCCAGTCTGTTGTTATTCAGTGAAACAAATGTAGAAATAAGTGCCAATCAAGGTTATTAGAAATACATAGATTGTACCAGAGATGAGATGTTATCCACCATAATGTTATTATTCATAAGAGATACTAAACAACTTTTATGGGGTGTACTTTTTATAAATGGACATTTTGGAAGGTCCGTAAAGAGAATGGATTCTGAATTCAGACAGCCTGGGTGTAAGTCTGACTCTGGCACTGAATTGAACCCGATCTCTCTGTTCTTTAGGACCATTCATCTGAAAAGTAATGGGGGAGTAAGAGTTCATTGTAAGAGTTCTCTTTATTGTACTGTGACATTTAACTTTGTATAATTTAAATATCTAAAGTCACTGGAAAGGGGCAAGGTCTGTGTACTTTGGGAGTTAAGTAGCTAACTTTAGAACTGAGATGCCAATGGCTTTGCATCTTAAAGGCCAACCTGGCTGTAAGGATTAAAATGCTATTGTTTGCAAGTAACAGGAGCTAATTCAGATTAAAAAAAAATGTAAACAGTGTATTTTTCAATATATAGTTAAGGAAAGCAACCCAGTTTCTTTCTTTCTCCCTGCTCTTTTAGTCAATGGAAGCTTTGCTGCTGAAATAACTCCCCTTATTGCCATAAGATGTCAGGCAGAGAAACTGAAGCCACATGCTGGGACCTAGGTCACACCAGAGAGATGTGAAAGTCTTTCTTCTCAAGCAGGAAGTTGGAGTCCTTCTTTTCAAACGGATTGTTTCTTGATCATCTCATCCATGCACCAATTGGTTTAATTATCTGTATCTACATCTAGAGGTCAAGAGCAGAGTATTGAAGAAGTTTTCTAAGACTTAGGAATTTCTGTTGGCATCCAACAGAAATTGAAATAAAATGAGTATACATTAGAAACAAAGTAGGGAGGAACAAATGCTAGATAGACAAAAACAGTATCCATTACAATAATAGCAGTTTGATCATATTGCAATGATTTTAGCCTATGTGGAATACCATTTTAGCAGGGAAATTATGCATTGGTATAGCACAAACCACTACTAATGTAAAGAAACTCCCCCACACAAATGCCTTTCCAAACTCTGTGTAACTGCCTGGACTTCTGATTTTTTCAAACATAATGACAGGCTGTTATATTTAACAGTGACAAAGTATGAATTTATGCATAAAAGAATGATAAAAACACAATTTCCTTGAAATATATTTTGATTAGATAAAGAGTAAAGGAGAAGAATATGAGGCTTCAAACATTTCTCAAGGTGCTGTGTCGCAAAGAGGTGGACGTGCAGAATAGGGGTTCCTCTCGTTGATAATGCTTGCCAGCACTGTTACTCAGTGAATTAAATATTCCTTGCTTATCAATCCTTTTTTACTCTTTTCTGTTGGGATCCCGGCATCAGCAAAACCATAGCACTGCGCATGTGCAACAGCCCTGTCGCCAATAAGCTCCCTGTTGCCCATAAAAGGCATATAGCCCCTAGAGCAAGAGGACCAATCAGTAAGACCCACGACTCCACCGAGCTTCTCCAGCAACGCCCCTCAGCCAACCAGTATATATACCCGCGATCCTTAAATAAAATTTGCAGCTTGATCAGAATCTTGTCTT
>PVJI01032792.1:0-11853 GCA_004026765.1 Micronycteris hirsuta
ATGTGAGTCCTTTAAAACTAAGGCAGCAGCACCAAAATGTATTTGCAAATTATATTATAAATGGTAGCTTTGGAATG
Organism: Micronycteris hirsuta; assembly: GCA_004026765.1. Classification (NCBI taxonomy): domain Eukaryota; kingdom Metazoa; phylum Chordata; class Mammalia; order Chiroptera; family Phyllostomidae; genus Micronycteris; species Micronycteris hirsuta. The sequence continues at coordinate 78 of PVJI01032792.1, forward strand.
TTATTTCTTGCTACCTGATGTCATTGTAATTTTTACCTAACATATTTTTAATTAAATGGAGAAAATTCTTATATTAGGAAAATATTTAGTATTTTTTTAAAATCTGAATTAGGATAAAATATAGTTTTAATAATCCAAAAGAATTACAATTTTCAAAACTTTATTACCAGGGTGAAATTTTAGATGGGGGAAGCCCGATTGGCTTCACCCGAAGTACTCTTAAAGATTCAAAGCTGTTCCTGATTATTAGGTGAGGTGGTAACAGGAGAGCTTTTAACTCTGGCCTCCCTCCCGGAGTTGCCAGGGAGATAGATCTGACGCTGGGCCTCTCACCTGTACTGGCTCACTCGGATGCGCGTCTCCATAACGTCACTATATAATGGCCTCCAATTTTGAAGTTCTAGCTTGCAGTGGCCATTTTATCTGTAGGCAGGGGGCCGCCTAACACGTGGTAGGTTAAGGTGCCCTGCCCCCACTGCTAGAGTAGCTAGGTAGCTGTAATGGCGGCTCCAGCACCAAGATGCCCACAGCGCTGCAGCGAAGTTTTTCTAGGCGAGCGAGCGTAGCCCGCGCTGGGCGCCTGGCGGGGAGAGGCGGAGGGAGGAGCTTGCAGGCCCGGGCTGCGCCACAGCTGCCACTGGGTGGAACCCGTTTGGCCCGCCGAGGCTGAGGTGAAATCCCGCCGCTTGGGCTTGACGCCGGGGGCCCCAATCTCTACTGCTGTGCTGCGGAGCCGGTTTCTGCTAGCTAGCTTTCTTTTGTTAAAGATGGAAAAGAAATCAGGCCCTCTTTCCTCTCCCCGCGCGGTGTGGACCGGGGACAGAGAGAGAGAGCCTCTGGGGCCCAGTTAGGGCCAATCACTGGGAGAAAATTGGCTTGGGAGACAGAGCAGTGAATTTTTTAAGCTATGGATTTTTTTAAGTTACTGCCTTTTTTCTCTTGAAGGGCGCTGCTTAAGCTGCCGATTTTTCTACCCCTCCTCCACCTCGTGCTGAGTAAGGTCTTTCTTTGTTTTCGGGAGGAGGAGGGGCCAGCTTGCAGGCCGGGACTGGGCAGAACCGCCCAGTGCACCCGAGCTGGAAGGCCGGGCCCCCGGCAAAGCGTGGAGTGAGATTTTTTTCTGCTATTGTTTGATTCAAACGGGTAGTGCTGGCGGATTTGTCAGTTTAAGCGAGGGAGGATGTTTTTCCCGCCATCGCCCGCCAGGATGAGCTTGGCCAGCGGCTTGTTTTTCAAGGGCACGCCAGAGCATCTCTTGCCCTGCCCCCGGGAGCCTTTTTCCCTTCCTTGCGCTACACGTGGCCTGGTGACTCGGCCGAGTTGCACGCAAAAGGCTTTTGTTAACAAGTGGCAAACTTTATATAATTAGCGGTACACAATCCACTCCTCCGGATTTGTACGGATTTGTTCCTTAAATTATCGTGGCCAAAAACGTTTTTCGTACCGGTTCTTACTTTCTGCTCCATCCTGGAACAACCTCAGAGGGTTGATGAGTCCTTCACCGACCCGATTTCACGCGAATTTCAACCTACCTTAGGAAGGGGGGTCTCCGGTCTTTGACTTCTTGGTCCTAAGATGTCCCACTTCCGGGCGCCATCTGACATGGGGTAGATCGGACCTGCCGATACCCGTGGGTGACCGTGACCCAATGTGTGTATGAATTTCATACCGAGACATGCGGGGAAAGAGAGACCGGGGCCACATGGCTGATTCCTTCCATCTCAGGAAAAAGCCCAGTGGCTTGCCCAGCCAGGGTTTTTATCAGGGGCCAATTTACATTGGATTGAATATTCATGGGATGAAGCAGAACATGTAGGATTACTCATAGCAAGGCACTGGGTGTAAATTCGGATCCGGTGGCAGATAGGACCAGGTTAAAGTAATATGCAGGGCACAGCAAGCCAGAATTTTTTAAGATACATCTTTGCCAAATTCCTATTAGAGAATTTCCATTCCACAGACATGATCCACACTTGCTCACACAGGAATCACACGGAGCTGTGCTCAAAACGTAAATTCTCAGGACTGCATGTTTACACACGTGTGGAAATCACTGCCACATTTTTTTATTTCTTTTAAATAATTACATTATTGTTGTTCAGTTACAGCTGTCTGCATCCTCTCCCCTCCCCTCCCACCATCCCCTCTAACCCCACCTCCCTTCCCGGCCTCCCCCCTCCCCTTTGGTTCTGTCCATGTGCCCTCCATAGTGGTTCCTGAAAACCCTTCTCCCCATTGTCACCTCCCCCCAGCTATTGTTAGACTGTTCTTAATTTCAATGTCTCTGGTTATGTTTTGCTTGTTTTCTGCTTTTGTTGATTATGTTCTGGTTAAAGGTGAGATCATATGGTGTTTGTCCCTCACTACCTGGCTTACTTCACTTAGCATAATGCTCTTCAGTTCCATCCATGCTGTTGCAAAGGGTATAAGCTCCTTCTCCCTCTCTGCTGCGTAGAATTCCATTGTATAAATATACATTAGTTTCTTGATCCACTCATTTGTAGATGGGCACTTAGGTTGTTTCCAACACTTGGATTTTGTGAATTTTGCTGCTATGAAAATTTGAGTGCATAGGTTCTTTTGAATTGGTGTTTCAGGGTTCTTAGGGTATAATCCCAGGAGTGTGGTCAAAAGGCAGTTCCATTTTTAGTTTTCTGAGGAAGTTCCATACTGTTTTCCACAATGGGTGCACCAGTCTGCATTGCCACCAACAGTGCAGTAGGGTTACCTTTTCTCCACATCCCCTCCAACAGTTATCTGTTCCTTTGTTGATGATGGCCATTCTGACTGGTGTGAGGTAGTATCTCATTGTGGTTTTAATTTGCATCTCTCTGATGGCTAATGATGTTGAACATGTTTTCAAATGTCTCTGGGCCCTCTGTATGTCCTTTTTTGAGAAGTGTCTGTTCATGTCTTTTGCCCATTTTTTCATTGGGTTTTTTTGTCTTCCTGGAGTGGAGTCGTATGAGGTCTTTATATATTTTGGAGATCAAACCCTTGTCTGAGGTATCATTGGCAAATATGTTTTCCCATATAGTTGGTTCTCTTTTTATTTTAATACTGTTTTCTTTAGCCCCACAGAAGCTCTTTATTTTGATAAGGTCCCATTTGTTTATTCTTTCCTTTATGTCCCTTGACTAGGGGACATATCATTGAAGATGTTGCTGCGTGGAATGTCTGAGATTTTCCTACCGATGTTTTCCTCTGGAACTTTTATGGTGTCATGAGTTACATCTTTTATCCACCTTGAATTTATTTTTGTGAATGGTGTAAGTTGGTGCTCGAGTTTCATTTTTTTGCATGTAGCCGTCCAGATTTCCCAACACCATTTGTTGAAGGGGCTATTTTTATTCTAATTTATGCTTATGCCCCCTTTGTCAAAGATTAATTGCCCATAGAGACTTGGATTTATTTCTGGGCATGCTATTCTGTCCCATTGGTCTATCTGTCTGTTTTTATGCCAGTACCAAGCTGTTTTAATTACAGTGGTCTTGTAATATAGTTTGATATCAGGAATTGAGATCCCTCCTGCTTTGCTCTTCTTTCTCAAAATTGCAGCTAATATTCAGGGTTGTTTATGGTTCCATATAAAATTTTTATTGCACTCTGAATAATTTTAACATTGGCAACAAATACTCCCTGTTTTTTTCCATTTAAGTGACATGCTCACTTGATTTATTTATAAAATCTGCCAAATACCTATGTAATTAGCACTTCCTTGTAAATATTTCAAGTAAAAATGGTATTCACATATGACTAATCAACTGCCAATATAATATTCAATGGGCAAACATTAAATTCTTTCCCTTAAGATCAGGAGCAAGATAGGGATGTGCACTTTCACCACTCTTATTCAAAATAGCTGTGGTGGGGGGGGTGCAGACAACTATACTTAAAAATAATAAAATTTTAAAAATGCAAAAAAAAATAGCACTGAAAGACCTACCCAGAACAATCAAACAATAAGAAGTAAAAGGCATCCAGACTGGAAAAGAAGGAATGACACTGTAGCCCTGACCAGTGTGGCTCAGTGGGTTGGGTGTCATCCTGCAAAGAGAAAGGTCACCAATTTGATTCCCAGTCAGGGCACATTCCTGGGTTGTGGGTTCCATCCCCTGGACAGGCACCATGGGAGAGGCAACCAATCGATGTTTCTTTCTCACATTGATGTTTCATTCCCTATCTCTCTCACTACCCTCCTCTCTAAAAATAAATAAATAAAATATTTTAAACATTCACATACCTTGTGCTCACTTCGGCAGCACATATACTAAAATTGGAATGATTTTATACAGAGAAGATACAGAGAAGATTAGCATGAACCCTGCACAAGGATGTCACAAAAATTCATGTCCCTTTAAAAAAAGGAGTCAAACTGTCATTATTTGCAGATAGCATGATCCTGTATAGAGAGAAAATTAAAGACTCCACCAAAAAAATACTAAAACTAATAAATGAATTCAGTAAAGTAGCAGGATACAAAATAAATATCCAGGAATCTGTTCCATTTTTATACACCAATATTGAACTACCAGAGAAAGAAACTTAAAAAGCAATTCTATTTACAATTGCATCAAAAAAATATGCCCTGGCTGGTGTAGCTCAGTGGATTGAGCATGGGCTGGGAACCACAGGGTCCAGGTTCAATTCCAAGTTGGGGCACATGCCTGGGTTGCAGACCAGGTCCCCAGTGAGGGCCATGTGAGAGGCAACCATACATTGCTGTTTCTCTCCCTCCCTTCCCCTCTCTCTAAAAATAAATAAATAAAATCTTTAAAAAAAATACAAAATACTTAGCAATAAATTTAACTGAGGAAGTAAAATACCTGTACTTGAAAAACTATGAGACACTGAAAAAGGAAGTTGAAGAAGATATAAATAAATAGAAGCACATAGTGTGTTCATGAATAGGAAAAATTGGATTCATTAAAATGTTCATACTACCCAAAGCAATCAATATAATCTACACAATTCCTATTGAAATGCCAATAGCATATTTCACAGAACTATAACAAGTATTCCAAAAATTTATAGGAAACCACAAAAGATCCTGAATAATCTCAGCAATCTTGAAAAAGAACAAAATAGGAGAAATCATGCTACCTGATATCAGACTGTATTACAAGGCCATAGTAACAAAAAAACAGCATGGTGCTGGCATAAAGCAGGCACATAGATAAATGGAACAGAATAGAGAGCCCAATAATAAACCCACTATTTTATGGTCAATTAATATTTGACAAAGGCAAGAATATACAAGGGGGTAAAGACAGTCTATTCTATAAATGATGTAAGGAAAACTAGATAGATATGTGTGTAAAGTGAAACTAGACCAGCTTCTTACACCATATACAAGAATAAACTCAAAATGGATTAAAGATTTAAATATAAGACTCAAAACCTTAAAAATCCAAGAAGAAGGCACAGGCAGTAAAATTCAGAAATTTCTTATAGCAATATTTTTCTGATATATCTCCTCAGGCAAGGGAAACAAAAGAAAAAATTTACAAAATGGACTACATCAAACTAAAATTTTTTGCACAGCAAAGGAAACTACCAAAATTAAAAGACAACACACTGAATGGGAGAACATATTTGGCAATGATTCACCTGATAAGGGGTTAATACCCAAAATTTATAAAGAACTTCTATAACTCAACACCAAAAATTTAAACAATCCAATTAAAAAATGGGTAAAGGACCTGAATAGACACTTCTCCAAAACGGATGTACAGAGGGCCAATGGACATATGAAAAGATATTGAATGTCACTAATCATCAGAGAAATGTAAAATAAAACCTTAATGAGTTATCACCTTACACCTTCAGAATAACTGTAATCAGTAAGTAAATCAACAAACAGACCTGGCTTGTGTGGCTCAATGGATTGAGTGCCGGCCTGAAAACCAAAGGGTCAATGATTCGATTCACATTCAGGGCACTTGCCTGGATTGTGAGCCAGGTACCCATTGGGTGTGCACAAGAGGCAACCATGTACTGATGCGTCTCTCTCTCCCTTCCCCTCTCTCTAAAAATAAGTAAATAAAATATTTTAAAACATTTAAATACCTTTAAAAACAATTGTCCATTTAAAAACTATATAAGTAAATAAATAAACAACAAGTGTTAGTGAGAATGTGGAGAAAATAGAACTCTCACATACTGCTGGTGGGAGTGCAGACTGGTGCAGCCACAATGGGAAACAATGTGGAGCTTCCTCAAACAATTAATAATGAAATTCCCTTATGTCCCAGTGATTCCCCTTCTGGGAATATATGTAATGGAACCCAAAACACTAATTCAAAAGAATAAATGCTCCCCTATGTTCATTGCAGCATTATTTACAATAGCCAAGATTTGGAAGCAGCCCATGGGCACATCAGTAGATGAGTTGAAAAAACAGCTGTGGCACATGTACACAATGGAAAATTACTCAGCCATAATAAAGAAGGAAATCTTACCTTTTGCAATAGCATGGATGAATGTGGAGAGTATTATGCCAAGTGAAATAAGCCATTCAGAGAAAGACAAGTACCATATGATTTCACTTATATATGGACTCTAATGAACAAAATAAGGTAACAAACAAAATAGAAAAAGACTCACAGATAGATAGAATACACTGACAGCCATCAGAGGGATGAGAAATGAGGGTCTGGGTGTAAAAGGTAAAGGGATTAAGCAAAAAACAAAACAAAACAAAAAAAACTCATAGAAACAGACAACAGTATGGTGATTACCAAACAGAAAGAGAGCTTGAGTGAGGTAGAAGAGGGTAAAGAGGAACTAAATAGTGATGGAAGGAAAGTTGACTTGAGGTAGTGAGCACACAATACAATACAGAGATGAGGTATTATAGAATTGTGCACTTGAAACCTATATAATTTTATTAGTCAATGTGATCTCCAATAAATTCAACAAAAGCTAAAAAGAAAAAAAGGTGGTAGACTTCCATTACATTCAGCTAGTGTTATTTCAATGAATGATTTTTTTACTGTCCTGTAGTACATATATTACACTATATAAAAATAAGTATAAAACATTTTTCTTAATTTCAGTGTCTCTGGTTATATTTTGTTTGCTTTTACCAGAGACATTGAAATTCAGAACAATCTAAAAATAACTAGAGGGGAGGGGACAATTGGGGGAAAGGTTTTTAGGAACTACTGTAAAGGACACATGGACAAAACCAAGGCGGGGTGTGGAAGCAAGGGAGTGAGGTGGCTTTGGATGGGGTGGGGGGAGCAGGGGGGGAATGAAGACAACTGTAACTGAACAACAATAAAATAATTATAAAAACATTTTTCTGAGAATACTAATTATCTGTTGCATCAAGGTGGTGGAATTTCGCTGAATGAATGTGTTCATCACAGTGTGGTATATGTAATACACTATGTGAAGGGATAATTCTTAGAATGTTAACTGTGCTAATCATGACACTGTTATTTCAGTGAAAGAATGCACCTGTCACATCATGGTGTATGGAATAAACTATGTATATACACCTGTATAAAAGAAACAATGATTCCACGCAGCAACATCTTCACTGATATGTCCCCTAGAGCAAGGGGCATAAAGGAAAAAATAAACAAATGGGACTTCATCAAAATAAAATGCTTCTGCATGGCTAAAGAAAACAGTATTAAAATAAAAAGAGAACCAACCATAAGGGAAAACATATTTGCCAATGACACCTCAGACAAGGCTTTGATCTTCAAAATATATAAAGAATTCATATGACTCCACCCCAGGAAGACAAAAAACCCAATTAAAAAATGGGCAAAAGACTTAAACAGACACTTCTCCAAGGAGGACATACAGAGGGTCCAGAGACATATGAAAAGATGCTCAGCATCACTAGCCATCAGAGAGATGCAAATTAAAACCATAATGAGATACCACCTCACACTGGTCAGAATGGCCATCATAAACAAAGCAACAGGTAAGTGTTGGAGAGGCTGTGTAGAAAAGGGAAACTTAGTGCTCTGTTGTTCGGAATGCAGACTGGTGAAGCCACTTTGGAAAACAATACGGAATTTCCTCAGAAAACTAAAAATGGAACTGCCTTTTGGCCCAGCAATTCCACTACTGGGAATATATCCTAAGAGCCGTGAAACACCAATCTAAAAGAACTTATGCACTCCAATGTTCATAGCAGCACAATTTACAATAGCCAAGTGTTGTAGGCAACCTATGTGTCCATCAGCAAATGAGTGGATCAAGAAACTATGGTACATTTACACAATGGATTTCCATGCAGCAGAGAGAAAGAAGGAGCTTATACCCTTTGCAATATCAATGGATGGAACTGGAAAACATTATGCTAAGTGAAATAAGCCAGGTGGTGAGGGACAAATACCATATGATCTCACCTTTAACTGGAACATAATCAACAAAAGAAAAAAGCAAGAAAAACATAACCAGAGACATTGAAATTAAGAACAATCTAACAGCCCTGGCTGGTGTAGCTCAGTGGATTGAGCACAGGCTGGAAACCAAAGGGTCCTGGTTCGATTCCCAGACAGGGCACATGCCTGGGTTGCAGGCTGGGTCCCCAGTGAGGGCCATGTGAGGATCAACCATACATTGCTGTTTCTCTCCCTCTCTGTCTCCCTCCCTTCCCCTCTCTCTCTCTTAAAAAAAAAGAAAGAAAGAACAATTTAACAATAGCCAGAGCGGAGGGGGAAGGGGTCTATGGGAAGAAGGGTTTTCAGGAGCCACTGTAGAGGACACATGGACAGAACCAAGGGGGAGGGTGGAAGAAGGGGAGGGAGGTGGGTTTTCAGGGGGTGGGGGAGAGGAGGGGAGAGGATTCAGACAACTGCAATTGAACAACAATAAAGTAAGTTAAAAAAAGAAAAAATGAAATATAATGTTACAAATATGTATAAATATATTATAGATTACAACAAAGGATAATGGATTAAAGGTGTCTGTTAAATAACAGATTTTATCAGTTTGAATAAAAGAATCAAAGAAAGAAAGCCAGCTGACAAATACATGGTTATATCCACAATAGCAAATTTTGAAATCTAGATGTGCCTCAATAGAAGTGTGAATACTCAGCAGTAGTTATAACGAATGAACCAGATCTTATGAGAACATGGAAATACAATCAGGTAAATAAAGCAAGCTACAGAATAATAACCAGAAGTGTGTGTGTATAAAAATGACTATATACATACAAACTCATGAAACATCCATTCAGGTATACTATGAAGAAAAAGAAAATTGAGGAGGCTTGGGGTCATGGGACTCTGTTCACTCTGTTTCACTCTGTTTTTATGTGTTTTAATTTTTATGAGAAAACATCTTCAAGTATTTTAAAAGGGAAATAGTTTCTAAAGCAATATCACATTCTCTTCTTTTCAGGTTTTTACAGAAATCTTTTTTTTCCTCTTCTCACCTTGGAGGTCTATTTTCATACCTTTACCTATTGACCATTTTATTTTTTTTTTCATTTTATATAATAGCTTCTGTTTACCAAGAGGATTGTGAAGCACTGGGAAGTGCCTAGAGGAACTCAACCAAATGACAAGTAAAATTAATGTATTAGTAATAGGACTAATTCTACTTTCAACCTATTTCTTTTTGTTAAACAGTTTTCTATGGCTTCTAGTGTGAATAGATATAAAATATATCAATAGTTCTACACCTTGCCTTCTATTCAGAAAGAATTGATAAATACTCACTATTTTTCATTCTTTTCTTTAAATGTAGGTTTGCCTGAAACTAAGTTGCATGAACTTAATATTTTCAAGTGCTATCAACAAACCATTTTGAAATTTGTATTCTCTGGGGTACAACAACACAAATCTCCAGTTGTATTTTGAATTGACATTCTACATACACATGCTTGGCATACACGTTAAAAATGCAAGGAATACTTTGAGTAATATGTGAGCCTAGACAGAGTAGTCATGTAAATAAAAGGGCCAACTTGAGATTGAGCATAATTAGTTTACAGAGGCAGAGGCAAATATTCTCGTCTGTATTACAAAATGCCAACTGCCTTCTGTTTACAAGATGGATTAAATATTATAGAATTATTGACTTCTATCCTCTGAATGATACAGACAGATCCTTCTGAGAGCCATCAAACACAAGTAATAGTGCCACTGAAACTGTATTAGAAAAACATTAGCAGTATTATCATACAAACACCAAAGCATTAATGAGGAACATAGCAGAAACCCAAACTCAGAGGCTAAATTTAAAGAAAATGACATTGTTATATCATTTCATTTTCTCATTATTAATAATGTCAGAACACCACATTTACTTTCATCATGTTTTCCATTTTTATTGCCATGACTGAATATTCACAAAATCGGACATGTTTTATAGCAATTTCTTTATCTTTCACAATAATTATCAGGGTAATATACAACCCTGAGAAAAGGTTGATCATTAAAATACAAAATAGCTCATCTTCAACAGAAAGGTTAGAAGCAGAAAAAAGTGACATTGAGTTCATCTTCTTTTATCTTTGCAAGTAGAATATTTATTGATAACATATCTAATATTAGTCTCATTTTTTGTAGATTGTGCTATTTAATTTATTTTTCTTTTTTTAAGATTTTATTTATTTTTAGAGAGAGGGGAAGGGAGGGAGAAAGAGAGGGAGAGAAACAGCAATGTATGATTGCCTTTCACATGGCCCTCACTGGGGACCTGGCCCGCAACCCAGGCATGTGCCCTGACTGGGAATCGAACCAGGACCCTTTGGTTCCCAGCCCGCGCTCAATCCATTGAGCTACACCAGCCAGGGCCTTATTTTTCTTTTTTATTGTATTTTCTCCATTACCATTTAACCCTGTTATACCCCTGGCTCCCATGCAATCACCACACTGTTGTCCATGTCCATGAGTCCTTTTCCCTTTTGGCTTGATCCCTCCACCCCATAACCTCCCCTACCAATAGTTGTCATCCTGCCCTATACCTATGAGTCTGCCTCTATTGTGCTTGTTACTTGAGTTAGTTCATTAAATTCCACATATGAGTGAAATCATATAGTACTTGCCTTTCACCGCCTGGCTTATTTCATGTATCAACGTTCTCCAGGTTGATCTATACTGCTGCAAACAGAAAAATTTTCTTCTTTTTTGCAGCCAAGTAGTATTATATTGTGTAAATGTCCCATAGTTGTTTCATCCACTCATTTACTGATGGACAGACACTTGGGCTGCTTCCATATCTTGGCAAATGTAAATAATGCTGCAATGAACATAGGGATGCTTAATCTTTCAAATTCATGTTTTTGGTTTATTTGGATATATTCCCAGAAGTGGGATTGCAAGGTTAAAATGCAGATGAATTTTTACTTTTTTGAAGTATTTCCATGCTGCTTTCCACAGTGGCTGCCCCAGTCTGTATTCCCACCAACAGTGCAAAAGAGTTCCCTTTTCTCCACATCTTTGCCAGCACTTGTTGTTTCTTGATTTATTCATGCTAGCCATTCTGATAGGTGTGAGACTATACCTCATTGTGGTTTTAATTTTCATTTCTCTGATTACTGGTGATGTAGGATATATTTTCATATATCTATTGGTCACCTGTATGCCATCTTTGGAGAAGTGTCTATTCAGGTACTTTGCCCATTTTTTAAATTGGATTGCCTACTATTTTTGGAGTTGAGTTTTGTAAATTATTTTTTTCACATTTTTTTTAATTACTTTATTGTTGTTCAATTACAGTTATTTGCATCCTCTCCCTCCCCCCCCCCCCCCCCCCCCCCCCCCCCCCCCCCCCCCCCCCCCCCCCCCCCCCCCCCCAT
>PVJI01032793.1:0-11857 GCA_004026765.1 Micronycteris hirsuta
GGCGAGCTGGAGGACAAGGTAGAAAAAAACACCCAGAAGGAACAAGAAAAGGAAAAGAGGCTCAGAAAGAATGAAGAGGGATTAAGGGAAATGCAGGACAACATGAAACGTAATAATATCTGTATTATAGGGATACCAGAAGGAGAAGAATAAGAGCAAGGGATAGAAAACCTGGTTGAAAAAGTAATGATGGAAAACTTCCCTAATCTGATGAGACAAAAAGTCACACAAATCCAGGAAACACAGAGAGTCTGAATCAAGAGGAACCCAAAGAGGCCCACTTCAAGACAGTATGTACTTGACATTGTGTGTGTAAAAGTATACTATGAGGCATCAGGAAGGCATAATACATGGCTCCTACTCACTATATTCTATAATCAGGATTCATAACCAGGTCTTTTTGACTCCAAATTCTATATATTTTATGATGCTATACCATTGGCTAGCCATTTTTCATACTATTTTATTTAATATTTAGGCTTGCAAAGAAATGATTATTATTCATAATTTATACACAAGCCTCAACCATTTAAGCAGAAGGAACCCAGTTAGTGGTATAAGAAATGTAAAAGCATTATTTCAAAATCAAAAGAATAAAGTCAATTAGACTCTAATACAGACTCTTGCTTACAAAGTCGTTATCAGGGCTCACCTGTGCTCACTAGATGGGCTTTTATGAGCCAGTAAAGTTGTTTCTCTTTTCTTACATAGCTTACCTACATTCTTTTTTCTTGTAATTCAACTCTGAAGCACTAGGAAAATGAACTGCTTGCCATAATCATTAGTTTGAAAAGTTTAAATATCACCCATTTTGTGTATGTTATAAGATTTTTAAAAAAAGATCATCTAAAAGTAAAAAAGTAGCAACAGCAGTCTTTTCTAAGAAGTATCAGGTTTTCTATCATTAATTAGTTCATACAGTGCTTATAAAGTGCTTAGAAGATGAAAAGCAGTGTGTAATTAAGTGTCACCTTTTTTATCAGCACCAATGGACTTTAATCACGTAAGGTCATAGTCTCTCTATTTTGCCACACTGGAGAGTTTTGTTTTTTTTCTCTTACATTGTAGGTATTTCTTTAGAAGAAAATATGAGAAGAAATTACTTTCTTTGGTTTCTTTCAGTGTTTCTTGCCCTTAAACCAATTAATATTCTTGTAGTTTCTGTGGGCTTTGTAATCTAGTCATAGGTTCATATTGCCTGGGGTGGGGAGCTGGGGGACTGTAGTGACAATGGTATGTAAATGTGCCTCTCTAATCCTCATCCCCACCTCCTCTTCTGAGTAGTCTACTTGCCGTCTGTAGAATAGCTGTCCTCGGATGTCTACTCACCCCTTGGAAACAAAACAGAAAGCAAGCAAAACATAACCAGAGACATTGAAATTAAGAACAGTCTAACAATAGCCAGGGGGGAGGGGGGAGGGGACAATGGGGAGAAGGGTTTTCAGGAATCACGGTAGAGGACACAAGGACAGAACTAAGGGGGAGGAGGGAGGCTGGGGAGGGAGGTGGGGTCGGAGGGGAAGGGAGGAGGGGAGGGGAGATGTTGCAAATAACGGTAATTGAACAACAATAAAGCAATTATTTAAAAAAAAAGAAAAAAACCTAATTTATGTCAAAAAAAAAAAAAAGAAACAAAACATGATTTGAACCAAGCTTTCCGTACAGATTGTTGCCCCTAATTCTGATCTAAGCCATCCTTTTTACTCTCAGGATTGTAAATTTGTAGTCACCATTTATCTCTCTTCTCTTCAATCTTAGTTGTCTAGCTAGTTATTAAGTTCCAGACTTATTGGATTTGTCTCCTCCTTAAGAAGACTCCAGTGACAACTTTGGTTCAGTTCTTCTGGCCACTTGTCACTTCTGCTTCCCTTTGTTTATATGAGCACATTCTTACATTTTGAAAGTAATCCAGACGCAAGTTTTTTTTCTTTAAACAAATAATTCCATTTTAAATTATGAACAAAAGGCTCATATATTGTGAATAGCATTTGTTATCATTATCTTGTATTGGTAATATCTTAATATTCTGCCATAACTGGAAGTCCTGCCTAAGAAAATCCTAATGGTTTGTTGTGGGAGATAACTAAGAATATTTTTGATTAATGGATTCTTTATTTGCAATTAATCAAGGTTGGCATTCTCTCTCTTTTTTTGGCATACACAGAAAAATATAACAAAATAAACAAGAAATGCTCAAAACAATTACAATCCTTGCTTCTGCAACTGGTCACATGGCCATAGCTGACATTTATAACCACCTTCTTCCACTACCCATTCCATATTCTCTTTGCCCTCAGCAAGCGCCTCAGCTAGACATGGTTCTTTGCAAGGTTGGCATTCTCTTTAAACTTTCATATGGACACCTCATAATTAAAAATCACAAAATTCTGAGCAGTTATTTATTTATAAAACCAATACCCAAGAACCTAGGGGAAAAAAGAACAATGAATTCATATTTACATAGAGTTACTCACATAGAGGAGACAAAATTCTCTTCTACCCCTTTTGGTCTCTGACTGGGCTTAAGAATTAAAGTGATATGACACAAATTAATAGGAGAAAGCATGCACATTTTATTGAATTTTTACATGTACATGGAACCTTCATAAGAAAATATAGACCTGAAGAAATTGACCATAACAGGAAACTTTTATATCTTTTTGAAAAAGAAACAATAAATTTGTGAAGAATTGATGAGAAAAGGAGTTTGGGCTATGGGTAATAAATGATGAAGTAACTGGCAAAAGAAGGGTTAGTTTAACAAGTTTTGTTTATAAAGCCTTCTTGGCCATAAATTTCCTGTCTCTGGTAATAAGGATGTCTTCTATCCTCCTGTATAGGGAGGATACCTTTTCACATGTAGCTATAATTCCTGTGATTATTTTAGATTTTGGTCTGTATTTAGTTAAATAATTTCAAAGCTTCCCACTATTTTATCATGGTTTCTTCATTTTGGGGTTCTTTATTTTGAGTCACCTTGTCTTTGATTGGGATTATCATTTAGTAGTTTTTTAAAGTATACTTTATTGATTATGCTATTACAGTTGTCCCAATTTTTTCCCCTTTATGCCCCTACTCCCTGCACTGTCTCCACCTCTAGCACTTCCTCCCCACTTAGTTCATGTCCATGGGTTGCACATATAAGCTCTTTGGCTTCTCCATACTATTCTTAACCTCCCTCCTTCTTGCTCTTCCTCTTCTCCTTCTGGCTCCCCATGATTCAAATATTGGAATGGTTAAAGTTGTCCCAGAGGTTTCTAAGTCTCTCCTTAGGTTTTTGCATTTTTGTTTCTTCATTATGTTCTAGTTGGATGCTTATTTCTTCCCTTTGTTCTAAATCATTGATTTGAGTCCCAGTTTCCTTCCCTTCACTGTTGGTTCCCTGTATATTTTGCTTTATTTCACTTTTGTGTAGCCTTCATTTCTTCCTTCATTTTTGAGACCGAGCTTAATCAATTCTGTGAGCAACCTGATTACCAGTGTTTTGAACTTTGCATCTGATAGGTTGGCTATGTCCTCATTGCTCAGTTCCTTTTCTGGAGTTTTGATCTGTTCTTTCATGTGAGCCATATTTCTTTGTCTCTGTGAAAGTGTTATGTTAAGGGGTGGGGCCTTATGTTTTTGCTAGGGTGTGGCAACCTTCTTTGTTGGGATGTGTCACTGTCTCTGGGGGAAGGGTCAGAGAGGGAACAATACAGCTTACTCCACTCTCATCCCCCTTTCTGTCCCCACTTTCCACAAGTGGATTACGAACTCTCCTGTGAGGCTGGGAGGTTCTCCCAGCACTGCAACCCCCACAGATTCTTTATAGCCAGCGGTTTTGAGTCTTTAATTTCCCACGCTGAAACCATGGGTTTTGCAGTCTGTCTCGCTCTCCTGTTGTTCCTCCCCACTCGTCTGCCCAGGAATGTGGGATAGCCAGTGGGGTCCACCAGCTTCCACCTTGCCACATCCTCTCCACCCCGGCTGCCCCTGCTCAGCCCCTCCTGCAGTCTGGATGAATGTTTCTTTAACTCCTTTGTTGTTGGACTTCCATGCAAATTATTTTCTGGAAGTTCTGGTTGTTCTTTTTTTTTGAATTGGTTGTTATCCTTCCTTTGGTTGTGTGAGGAGTAGATGTATTTCTGCCTAGGCCTCTATCTTGGCTGGAACTGCCCATTTAGTAGTTTTTAAGGAAGGACAGTATTCATATGCTTTCATTTAGGTAATGTTTTACTTGCTATTATTTTCTGAGCATGATCATTAAACATAATTTTAAATCTCCCGTTGTGTTATTTCTTTGTTGTATCTGTTATTTGAAAAAAAATTATGTTTCACAAATTTGTCATCCTTTCTTAAGTTCCCTGCTCATATAACTTCAGTCTTTAAAATTATAGAATATGTACTGACACTTACTCACCATACCATATTACTATCATTTAACTCGTCAGCGAAGTCATATTTTAGGTAAAGCTGTTGTAAATCTGTGCAGCAAAATCTCCATATTTGCCCTTTGATAATTTTCATATTTGAAAAGTTCTTGTGCTTTATCATGAGCACAGATCACAGACCCTTAGATGTTGGAAAGTCCTTAGAGATCCTCCAGTCAACCTTGAACCCCATAAATTTTATTTCTTCTTACAGTAGCAGTGAAAGATTACCCAATTCCTGCTTGAACTCTTTCACTGATTTGGAACTCGCTAAGTTCTTTTCATTTTGAAAAAAAATTGAAGTTCTTTTCATTTTGAAAAAAAATTGTTAATTGAATAGAAAAATCTGTCACTGTCATTCCTGTTCATTAGTTGATATTTTTAAATAAACCCAGTTCCTTTTCAAATTACTTCGCTTCCTCTTTGAGAATGCTGTGCAAATATAGTTTATAAGTATGGACTGTTTCGTTACTAGAATTCTAAAGTAGAAAGGCATTTGTATTAAGAAAATACATGGAATCTGTATAATGCTCATTAAATAAAGATATTACACACATGTTGAGGACTGACATTATGTGTAAAAAACAAAAGAAAATCTGTGATACCATATAAACCCATCCATTTTGGCAGGGGCCCCAGACCAAAGATAATATATATATATGAGGAATATATATTCTCTCCACACTGAGTGAGGGGAAGGCAGCCCAGGTGTCTCACCCCATCTAATGTAGGAGATAAAAATCCCCTAAAAAGCTCTTCCAGCTTGAAAATAGTTTTCATTTCTAATTTCTGTGCATATCTCTGACATTTAATATTGCTCGGTAAGTTAAAAAAGACGAAATATCCATGCTCTCTCTCTTCCCCCACCCCATTTCTTTCTTTTTGTTTTCAGAATAAATAGAAAACAGAAGAGCAGCAGACTGCCATCCCTGTTGGTTTCTAAGCAGCACTGGGGAGAAAAATGTTTATGGCAGAGTAAATAATAAAGAGCCTTAGAAATGTTTTGAAATGCAGGTCTAAATACTCTTGCTTTGATTTAAATTTTAAATTTTATTTTGTATTACTTTTGGATGTACTTTTGGTGGCTGATATTTCTTTTAGTAACCTATGTTAATTATGCAAATAGGACCCAAACTACACCACCATGAGCACACAATGTTCTCAAATTCTTGATTTGAAACTGCTTTTTTTGATAAATGAAGCTCAAATTTTCATTATCCTCTTTAGTCTAATTTACACTGGTATGATCTTTAAACAAATTAGCAGATGATTTTCATAAGAAATGTAGTTAAAGCATATCTCATGGTATATTTGTATAATTAAAAAAATCCTCAAATTTAAATGCAGAGTTTTGCATTTATTCTTGTCTAATTTTTTGATGTTTCAAACTGCCAAGATAATTTTGAGTATCAAGCCCATCAATCATCATACCAACACTTTATTTGGCTTTCTATGAAAATCTGATAAAGATATCTTTGTGTGTTTTCACTTGGATAAAAAATTACAAAGTGTTAAATAAGACAGGAGCAGGGTCAAAACCCTGTGGCATGGCACAAAGTCTTTTCTTTAGGTGGATATTTAGCTATTGGTTAACATTATGGGTACTTTATACAGATTAGCCAGTAAGAATCCATGCAATTCTACTCTCGTGCAGCCCAAATCTCAGTGTTTTAGCTATATGAACCAAAAAGCTCACATTTTATTTTATTTTATTTTTTAACATATAAATTCTTTTTTTTTTAAGATTTTATTTATTTATTTTTAGAGAGAGGGGAAGGGAGGGAGAAAGAGAGGGAGAAAAAGCTCACATTTTAATGGAGAAGATATCTAAAATCAAGATGGATGATACATACAGCGTTCTCCCAGTAAAATGTTCCATTCCTAAATATTAGAGGATTTTTCAAATTTCTTCTCTACTTTTATCCTTAATTAAGCTATTTTGCCATTTACCTCCAAACTACTTATTTATCCATTTTCATTACTTTCTTCTCTATTATCATTTTGAGGCATTCTGAACAGAATACATACTGCAGATGTGCTGGCACATAGACATGTATCCAAAGGAAATTATAAGTTATTATTTGTATGAAAATTAAGAACCATGCCTATTTGACATTAAGCTTGAATGATTCTTAACATTTGAATGTTAGATTTCTAAATAAACCAAAACAAAGCATTATTTCTATCTTCAAAAATATTGATCTATACAAATGGAGAAATTGATCTAATTTTGTCTCATCCAGATATAATTTGTGGGATTCTAGCCCATGGGTAAAGTAATAAGAAAAGGTTAGAAACAAGGAGATGGCAGGATGCTAGAAATTCTAAATGGTTTTAATAAAAACTTAGGATCTGTCACATTAAGTGCTATAGGCCAGTTCCAGACAGAAAAAAAGGGGAGTGAAAGACAGACACAGAGGGGTGTGCTTGCTAATGGAGGGTGAGTGTGGCAGATGGCAGACTCTATTCTCTTCTCCCAAGCAGGGGCAGGATAATGTGGACTCTCTTTTGTAGAAAAGAGTAAAAAGTTCTAATCAGCTTTAGTAGCTGACTTGAGATCTGTGTATGTCCTTAATGTTTATCTTTCTCAGTTCTATGACTCTGAAAAAGAGCCTGTCTGGGATGTACTGGTAGACATTCCTTCTTCATACTTTGAATAACAATACCAGGAAAACAAACAGTTCTGAATTATTACATTAGAATTCTTATATGATCACCTGCAATGAGTTGTCAGTATCAGAGAAATTAAGGGATATATAAGGTTGTCAAACCAGTTAGGTGAATAGGGGTGAATAAAGATAAACATTAATCATTACTTCTTCACATTTAAGACTCTATTTTTTAAATACTACAGTCAAGGGCATTGTGGATGCAGAAGGTGACCCTGGTATTGAGCTCCTCATGAAGAATACATGTGTCTGTATGAGTGTGTGATGTGAATATGTATATAAAATTGGAACATTTTGAACTATATACGTGATTCTGAGCTTTGATCAGGGAGAGAAGAACTCACCAAGTGAACAGAAACTGAAATAGTTTTATTGACTTAGAATCTTCCTTTTTATTGTAAATTTATAAACACTCAGGCAAAAAGGAGCTTATAATATTACTGAATTTAATGCTCTTATTGTACTGATGAGGATATTGAAGTCACTAGTTCAGAATGATAACCTGTCTAAGGTTACATGTCTAATAAGGGTGGAATTTAGACTGGATTCCAAACAACCCTAAGGCTGCACTGGAATCTAACCTTGAGATTTTCTAGTATATAGCTCTATCCATTAAAGCAGAGTTTGTACATATATATTCAACATTATATATTTGTACTGTCTGTGTAAATTGGCAAGTGATATATAAATGCATTCGTATTGAAAATTTCAACACAAAATACCTTGAATAAATACCAAAATTCCTTTTTTTCTCATGCCAATCACAATTCTTTCTGAAAGGACATCATTTTTACAGTTTGATATGCATTCTTCTGCATGCATTTATATACACACAGTGATATATTGGTTTGATTAAAAGTGCTTTTCCATAAAAAAGTTCATGATTACATATTGCTCTTTAGTTTTCTTTTCACATTTAATGATAGATTTTAGGCATATGTGAGTATTATAGCTCTAATCCATTCTTCTAACTTCTGCATGAATTGTACATATTTAATTGTGTCTAAAAAACAAAAAGGAAGTCACTATTCACATCATCAGACTGAAAGAAAACTAAAGGAATTTCACTTTCAATTTGTGTACTTCCAGGGCTTTCTTTTTGTTATTGTTTGCCTCCTGTCTTATATTAGTTCCCTGAAATTAAACTGTATTCTCTAAATGTCTTTCATCTCTTTCTCTTTCTAAGTGCAATACTGAGGTCTGTCTAGAAAGTACCCAGCCATGCACTATGAAAAATAAAAACATAAGACAACGATGCTTCCGTCCCCTTCAAAGTAGACACCTTGGGACCTCACACGGTTCTCCTAATCACCATCAGCTGGTCCATTGTATTTTTTTGAATCTCATAGATAGTCTGACATCTCCTTCCTTTCAAAGGTGATTTTAGTTTTGGGAAAAGCCAGAAGTCTCAGGGCGCCAAATTTGGGTTGTAGCAGGGGCTGAGTCACCTGAGTGATTTGATGTTTTGCCAAAAAACTCTGCATGAGAAATGGTTTTCATGAGGAAGCTGCCAATCACCCATAGCTGTGGACTTCTGAATCATCAAAATGGTTTTTGTGGAGGAATGTTGAAGCTTAACACAAAATTTGATGCAGATTCATTGCTCTATTCACTCAGTCATTTTGAATGTGACAGCCACACACAATGCAAGCTCAGTCAATGGCATCTACTGCTGCCCACACTGACTAACACAGTGAAGTCAACATAGTTCATGCATGCGCATTCCAGTCCACTCTCCTTGGCTGCTAGGTTACACTGATGTTGTGCAAACCCTTCTTGTTATATTAACAATGGCTGGACTGTTTCTGGACAGGCCTAGAATATATATAAATATAAAGAACTCATGATCAAGACCTGCTCAACAGGAACATAGTGGAGGATTAAGTGGAAGCTACACTAACCTCCTTCCAGGACCAATCTGGAATTACAACTAAATTGTAGAGAAATCATCCTGAATAACTAAGTGAACACTAGCCTTATAACTATGGACAAACAGAAGGAACTACTTCACCACAATAAGGCTGGTAGGGAATGTGAAGGAGGCGTAAGAGGGCTGGCTGGACTCCTGTCGGTGGTAGCTGAAGTTCCAGAGGGATATTTCAGTGGTCAGGGGTTTTCCCTTAGAAGTGTGGAGTCTAAACACCAAACTGGGCTCCCCAGCATATAGCACCAGAGCTGGGAAGGAACCCAGATAACATCCAGCTGCGAAAAGCAGCAGGGTTTCTGTATATCAGGGGAGAAACAGCTGCAGATGCAGAGACCCTCTTAAAGGGCCAGTACAAAAAAATTTGCAGCCATTTACCCTGGGCTCTGGCAGAGGTGACTAGAAATGCATGAGGAGAGTCTGGGGTTGGTGGCTCTGAGGAGAGAACTCAAAGGACAGCTGCCAGGATCCCTGTGCTGAGTCATTCCCCAAACTGCAGAAGCTGTCTTTTTCAGGCAGAGTACTCCTCTCTGAATGGCATCAGCCTAAGGGAAAGTAATAGCCCCACCCTTAGAAATTACTTTACTCCACCCTGTGGAGCTTAAGTGGGGCTGCTGATTACAGCTTTAGGCTATATCATTGATTAATTTTACAAGGTTGATATCTGGGAGCTCTATGAGACTTCAGCTGATCCACCCCCAAGGCCTAGTGCTGATAAAAGCCAGTCTTCCTGTGCAGCCTGGTTGTTTCAGCACACAAATAGAACCAACAGAGGGAGCCACATGCTGCGGATTGCTGATAGCTCCAAAGAGATTGACCAGGGCAATTGTTAGACAAGAAATGTCTGACAAAGGCCTACGCGAGTCTTTGCAGGTCTACTTAATACATGGAAACAAATACAAAGAATCACCAAAATGGGAAGACAAGGAAACTGACCCCAAATGAAAGAACAAGAAAATTCTCCAGAAGAAGGTCTAGATAAAATGGAGGCAAGCCATTTATCGTAGAATAATGATTATAAGGATATTCAGTGGCATTAAAAAATGACATAGAAACCATAAAAAGGACCAGTCAGAAATAAAGAATGTAATATCTGAAATAAATAATACACTAGAGGAAAAAAGAGTAGGTTAGATGAAGCAGAAGATTGAATTAGAGACTTGGAAGACAAGGTAGAAAGAATCACCCAGGCAGAGCATCAAAAAGAAAAAAAGAATTAAAAAAAAATGAGAGCTTAAAAAACATATTAGACAACATGAAGCATAACAACATCTGCATTGGGAGAATACCAGAAGGAGAAGAAAGTAAGCAAAGGATTGAGAACTTATTTGAAGAAATAATAACCAAAAACTTCTCTAATCTGGTGAAGGAAAAAAACACCAGGAAGTCCAGGAAGCTCAGAGAATCCCAAACGAATTGAACTCAAGGAGGCCTACACGGAGACACATAATTAAAATGACAAAGCTTAAATACAAGGAGAGAATCCTAAAAGCCATAAGAGAAAAGTAGGTATTTACATATAAGGGAGCACTAATTAGACTGTCATCTGATTTCTCAATATTTCAGTCCAGGAAGGAGTGCTGTGAAATATTCAAGGTGATGAAAGTAAGGACCTACAACCAAGGCTACTTTACCCATCAAAGCTCTCATTTAAAATTGAAGGGGAAATAAAGAGCTTCCCAGACAAGAAAAAGCTAAAGGAGTTTATTAATACCAAACCAGTATTGCAACAAACATTAAAAGGCTTGCTTTAAGAAGAATAAGAAGAAAAAAAAAAGGAAAAAACCAGAAGAAAATAGTCTAATAATAAAATGGCACTAAATATGTATCTCTCAATAATCACCTTAAATATAAATGACTTCAGTGCTCCAACCAAAAAGCCTAGGGTAGATGAATAGATGAGAAAACAAGACCCATATGTATGCTGTCTTCAAGAGGTACATCTCAGACCAAAATATATACAAAGACTAAAATAAATGAAAGAAAAAAGATATTTCATGCAAATGTAAAGGAAAGAAAACTGGGGTAGCAGTACTAATTTCTGACAAAATAGACTGTAAACTAAGGCTACAGTAAGAGACAAAGGACACTTGATAATGATAAAGGGAACAATCCAACAAGAGGATACAATCCTAGTAAACATTTATGCACCCAACATAGGATACCTAAATATGTAAAGCAAATCTAGATGAACATAAAGGGAGAGATTGACAGAAATACCTCCATAGTCGGGTATTTTAACACCCCAATGACTTCATTGGATAGATCTTCCAGACTGAAAATCAACAAGGAGACAGTGACCTTAAATGACACACTAGGTCAAATGGATTTTATTGATATCTTCAGAGCATTTCATGCCAAAGCAGCTGAATATACATACTTTTCAAGTGCACGTGGAATGTTTCCTAGGATAGATCGTATCTTAGGACACAAAACAAGTCTCGAAAAACTTAAGATTGAAAACATACCAAGCAGCTTCTCTGACCACAGTGCTATGAAACTAGAAATCAATCAGAAGAAGAATACTAAAAAACACACAAAGACATGGAAGTTAAATTACATGTTACTAGAAAATGAATGGGTCAACCATGAGATCAAGGAAGAAATCAAAAGATACCTTGAATCAAATGAAAATGAGGATACAGCAATCCAAAATCTGTGGGACACTGGGAAAGCAATCCTATAAGGGAAATTCATAGCACTACATGCCTATCTCAGAAAAAGAAGAAAAAGCTCAAATAAACAATCTAACTTTACACTTAAAAGAACTTGAAAAAGAACAACAAACAAAGCCCAAAGTGAGTAGAAGGAAATAAATAATAAAGAGCAGAGCAGAAATTAACAAAATAGAGTCT
>PVJI01032794.1:0-11858 GCA_004026765.1 Micronycteris hirsuta
GACTTCCTCTCAATATGATTTTCTGTCAGATCTGGCTGTTTTTGGATGTGTAGATTTCTGTTTTTTTCCCTTGTTTGGCTGTGCGAGGCGGTACGGTGCATTCACCTATGCCGCCATCTTAGGAAGTCCGGTTCCTGATTTTTTAATTCTCTTATTATTTGTGATTGTTTACTTCCCACATATGGATAACATTTTTTCCTTTAAATGGCATGCGGTAAAAACACCACCCGATACTGGGTTCAAAGGGCCCTTCTGCTCAAAGCAGGAGAGTTCTTCCTGTCAGCGGTGTATTTGTGTCCTGTTTCTGTAACAGTTGCCACAAGTTTAATGGCTTAAACCAATACAAATTCATGTGTTATAGTTTTGGAGTCTTACGGTGGGGTGGGACTCAAGGGGCTAAAATCAAGGTATCGGCTGGGCTTGGCTCCAGGGAGGCTCCAGGGGGAATTGGTTTCCTTGCCTTCCCGGCTTTTAGAGGCTGCCCCGTCCGCCTCTGGCTCCTGACTCCTTTGTCTGCAAAGCCAGCAGCGTAGCACCTCTCTGACCTTACTCCTGTGGCGACAGCTTTCCTTCTCTGTCTTTCCTGCCTCCCTCTGCCTCCCATGAGAATTCTTGTAATTGGGCCCACCTGATCATCTAGGGTAATCTCCCAATTTTAAGGTCAGCTGATTAGCAACCTTAGTTTCCCCTTTGCTGTGTAACCTAACATATACCCAGGTTCAGGGGTAGGACATGGGTATCTTTGGGGGGCTGTCATTCTGCCCATCACAGGCAGAAAGTGATACATTTAATAAGGTTTAAGAAAACTTTGTTTTGAAAAATACTGGAGTTCTTGTTTTTCAGCCTATTTTTTTTCTGGTGGAATCATGCTCTATGTTTCTCAACTGTTTAAACCCAATCCCTGTGTTGAAAAACGAAAATCTTGTCTATTCTATGGTCAACTATAAGCATAGTTTTTTCCTCTAAAATATTAACATCCCTTCTCACCCAGTGTTTGAGCTGAACATGGTTTGCTGTGCCTGTACTTAGCCTACCTCTGGGCCATCGTTTCAGACTTCTGGATTATTTTAGGCTCTGGGATACAAAGTTCATGCATTTGTTCAGTTCATACCTAACATCTGTATAGTGTTTGCTTTTTTCTTATCACCAGCTCCATTTCACACATAATAGTAATTACAGTGGTACCTCGGTGCTCATCATTAATTTGTTCTGATGAGTGGTTAGCAAGCAACGATTGATGAAGCATTTTCTCCTGTGGGGTGGAGTTGTGATTCACACAAGTTCTAGCACGTGTGACAAGCGGCGAGCAAGTGCCGAGTGCTGAAACATTTTTTTCTCGTCAAAATGAGACAACTACCAGGTTTGGGGAGATCTGAAGCCAACAAGTACCGAGGTACCACTGTACTTGATATTGCTATTGTGAACTTATTTAAAGAGGTAAACATCTTAACAGATATTTTATAAACTTGTCCACACACTTAAGAGTTAAGTAGCATTTCAGGTAGTGCTTGCTCAGAGAACGTCAAAGACCTATCAGTGCAATCGCACTTGCTTAGTTGACTAGAATCTGATGATCAGTCTCATTGTATCAACTGAAACAACTCACACCAACAGGATAAGGCGGTTGCTTTTGTTGGTCCATGGTCTCAGAACATGTCCCCTGCATATGTAGTTTTAAAAATATATTTTATAACTTTTAAGAACAGTTTTAGATTTACAGAGAAATGGAGAGAATAGTACAGAGTGTTCCCATATATCCTATACCCAGTTCCTCCTATTATTAATATCTCACAGTAGTATGGTATCTGTGTTACAGTTGATAAACTGATATTGATACATTATTATTAACTATCGCTCTGTTCCAGTATTATGTTTGTCTGATGTTTCTTTCATGATTAGACTGAGGTTATGGGTTTCGAGGGTAAAATACCATCATTACATCATATCAAGAGCCCATACTATCAAAGCGACTTGTTACTGTTGGTGCTGACCTTGCTCTCCTGGTGGAGGAAGTGTCAGGTTTCTTCACTGGAAAGTTACTCCATCTCCCTTCCCTGCCGTACTCCGCATAGCTGTCTCCTTGCGGCTGGGCTCTCTATGTAAAATATTTGGAATGCTTTCACATGGGAGATTTGTCTGCCCCATTTACTTATTTACTTAGTCATCTATGCTAGTATGGACTCATGGATAATTATTTTATACTGTGGGCTATAATTCAGTACCACTTTTTTAATTTTGTCCTTCAAATCGTTTCAGCTTTGGCCATTGGGAGCTCTTTCATTTGTCTCCTGTGCTCTCCTTGGACATACCCTCATCTGTGTGTGTGTGTGAGAGAGTGACTTTCTACTTTCTGGTACTACCAGATATTAGATGCTCCAGGCTCATCTTGTGTACTTCCCAGTCCTAGAATGAGCCATTTTTCTGGATACTGGGCTGTATTTTATGCTGGATCCTGTGTTTTGATGATGAGCACCAAACAGTGTGACGGGTTCATTGTGTCTGCCATTGAAAACATTGAAAATATCATTGACCCACTGCTTACATGTAGTAACATGTGGCAAGGTGGGTGGGGGGCAGACCCTAATTTTAAAGCTGAATGGTAAATATCAAAACAAAACAAATAACAACAACAAAAAACCCCTAAATGATCTATCAAGTGTGGCTTAGAGAAGAATTTCAGAGAAGAATTATTTTGAGTGATTCTAAAATGATATTTTGACTGTGTATTTCTCATTGGATAAATCCTAAGAACTTAAGTACTTAAGAGAAACTTCAAATTGTATTTAGTATTCTTATCGTTAGTAGCGATGTCGATATCGTTATGTTGACATTTGTGTATGCATACTGCAGGGTAAAGGAAATAAATAGTTATGTTAATGTCAGCAACTCCAGTTTCTCAGAGTGGAGAAAAGAGATACTAATATGAAAACTGAAGCAGTTAAGAAAAACCCTATCATCTTAAGTTTGAATGGAAATATCTATATGAATTTAGACTTACTTTTGTCTTTTTAGGTATGTATTTTCCACTGAGAATCCAGAAGCAAAGACAACCCAGTTGCAGTGAACACTCTTAGCACTCCGAATAGTTTCTAGATACTATTTCCCACTTGAAGGAGCCAGGCCTATTGGAGGAAAGGCAGTTTCCAGGTGTGGGGCAGAAAGCAGGAACACATTAAAGACTGCTGGAGCTCCCGCTAGATGGGACTGTGTGAGCATCAATGAGAATAATACATGCAATGATTTGAGATACATTAAATGTGAGTTTTTAATGATACTACCTGCCCCCCCCCCATTGGTTACCTTTGGAGGCTTCTTAGGTAACAAAGTACAGTTCTGAACACTGATAGATTAAGGGAAAGGATTGAGCAATTGTCCTTCCCTGAATGAACCGTACTTCATAGTCACATAGTTGATGATGAAAGTTTTAAAAAAGTAGACAAATTGTACCTACTAAATGCAGAAGAAATGCTAGAATTAGAAAACTGTCATTTTCAGCTCCTAAAGAACTAATAGATCTAACCAAACAATAATCACGAAGGGATGCTAAACTGGCCTATAGGCAAGCCACTCGATCCAGTGACTAGTTTGAGGAAAGAGTGGGGTAGAAGAACAAGCTAAAGGACACCACAAAGAAGTGATAAGTCAAATCCACGAAGAGGGAAAATTCTGTAGGACAAACATAGATTGAAGGGAACTTACAGAGATGGACCGACCACGTGCAGCATGCTGGGCTTGCTCGGGTCCTGTTCTCACAGTGGGAAAGGGGAGATCTGTGTCCCATGGAGGAGATTTGAACATAGACTAGGTATGAGGTAATATTAAGGAATTGTTTCTTTTGTTAGTTGTGCTATGTTAGATATGCTAAAGGCATTGTATTTATACTTAAAGATATTTTCAGTATAAGAAATACATAATGAAATACCACGGGTGAAATGATAGGTATATGCAAGTGTGTTTGAGGAAGGAAGGGGGTGCTAGGTTAAAAACAGGACTGGAGAGTTATTCATTATTGTTGACGCTGGATTATAGGTGCCTGGGGATTCGGTGTACTGTGTTTGAAGATTTTTATAATAAAAATACAAGTTAAAAGATACAAGTTAAAAAGCTAAATGTAGTCTTTCAGTTTTGTTTTCCAGTAGAAAAGGAATAATTGGGCATTTGAGATTATTATTTATGAGATACATAATATTTCTGGGATGGTTATGCTTCATTCATCTGTAAATCTGTATTTGACTTTGTTTTGACTTTTTGATCTGTGAAGACGGAGTTGCAGTGGATTTGAACATTAGATTTAGCTCTGAATTTGAAGGGTTTTTTTGGTTGGGATGGAGAGTGAGAAAGATCGGAGAGCAGACCTGGCATGTTTATGCCTGTGTAGGTCTGCTGTCCCCTCGTCCCCTCGTTTAGGATGAGTCCAAGTGCCTTCCCTGCAAAGCCCTTCCTGCTCCGATGGCTGCTTGCCTTTCAGCCTAATTACTTTGCTCTTATCTCCTGGTTCCATCCAATGCAGCTGTAACACTTGCTTTGTTTCTGATTCTTGAATGAGGCAGGGCTGTTCTCTCCTGAGGGCCTGTGCAGGTGCTGCCTGGAACATTCTGCTTCGCACCCCCAGAATCTGGCAGGGCTTGCTCCCTTGTCCCATCTGGCTCTCTGCTTAAATGTGATCTTTGAAGAGGCTCCCCTGGCTGTTCTGTGTAAAACAGTGCCCTCAGGATTTTCCAGCCCCTTGGGAGGGAAGGCAAAAGATGGAGGTTCACAGAGGTCAGGGAGCTTTGTTGTTCTTCCTCTTCTCCTTTTTAAGGGTTTGAAATAAATAGGGACACCCAAGAGGGGGATAAAAATGTGCACCGAATGTCATGGTTTTATAAGAATCCGTGGCGGGTGTCCTCTACTCCAGCAGTGCCATCGTGGACGGCGGGGTGGGCTCAGGTGTGCAGGAGCTCTCCTGGTGCGAAGTGGCAGGAGGGACGCAGCCTCAGCAAGTAACAGTGAGACTACCGGGAGGACAGGACCGAGACGAAGCAGCCCTCGCAGGCCTGTTTCTCCGGCTCACTGCAGCTGTAAACTGTGGCCACGTTGATTGCTCGAGGACTCAGAGAAGTCAAGAAAAGATGGCAAATTGAGAAGGGAGTGAAAACCCTACCTAATGGGGGACCAGTGGGGTGAATTTCTCCTTGTTTTTCTTTCCTCTCTGGCCTGGAGCCAAAGGCAGGCAGGCTCTTGGCAGAGCTGCAACTGTGGTGCAGAGGTAGCTAAACTCCTAGAGAAATCTCATCTTTCTGGCCGGAAAACCAGGAAAATTCACGCTGAAAAGTGGCTCTTTCTTGAATCACAGGGGCAGGGTGAGTGAGAATCTCCTTGGTGAGCCAGGGTAGCTGGTGGTGTCAGCAGCTGAACTGTCTCCAGAAACACTGTCTTTCTGGCCAGGAACGCTGGGTGAAAGGGGCCCTTGCAGTCCAAAGAGTTGTGGGAGAATGCGCCTTTTTGTTCTCTTGCTCTCTCTGCTTTTTGCCTTGAGGGGTAACATGGGCAGCTGGAACTCCAAGAGAAACGCCACCTGTGGGCTGGGAATTGGGGCGGTCCTAGAGAAGGGATTCTCTCGTGTGTAAGTGGCCTGAGGCCAGTTTCTTATCAAGGCAAGCATATACTTATCACATGACTCAAGAGTTCTACTCTTAATGTATTTCCCCAAAAGAAATGAAAAATTATGCATGCGAATGCTTATAGTGGCTTCTTTTCACAGTTGCTAAAAATCAAAGATTCTTTAACTGGTGAATGGATACACAAACTTAGGTATATCTATACCAGAGATTTTCAGGTGCTACGCCGCAAGAATTTTCGGAATGTATGATCGCCTACAAAAGGACTATTTAGTGAGGGGCACTGATCTCTTTTCCATGGTGGTCAAATAAACAAATAATAGCACAATAGCTGTTCAGTGTGAATGAATCAAAATTATACCTATTTTTTTGTCAGACCAGCAAAAAAACATATTTTTTGGTGTGCCTCAGAATTTTAGTAATTAGTTTATGTGTGCCATGAGATGAAAAAGGTTGAAAATTGCTGATCTATATCAGGGACTGAAACTTGGCAATGAAAGGGAATGAACCACTTATTTTTTGGGTTGGCCAAAAAGTCTGTATGGTTTTTTCCATAAAACACACTTTTTTCATTTTCACCAAAAATTTTATTGATTTGGATATTTTGAGCATGTTGGCTATATCCCACTATTGGCTTCTAGTGGGTAGAGGCCAGGGGTGCTGCTAAACATCTTCCAATGCATAAGACAGCCGCACAGCAAAGAATTACTTGGCCAAAATGTCAGTAGTACCAAGAAACTTCACAAACGACTTTTGACATGTTCAATCAGTCACCTTCTCCATATACAACACAGATCCTTTTTTGCATTTCAGTTGCATTTTTATGTTTCTTGAAATAATAAAGCATAATGTGCCAAAAATGTTATGTATTTCCATCTTCGATATTAAAATGGCTGCACAAAAATTCACCGGTTTTGATAAGTTCATTTTAAATGCACACTGATATGACAGCTGTCACAATGGAGTCTAACAAAATTGTTTCGAATGAAGTTAAAGACAGATGAATACTACTAGAACCATTGTACCAGAAAAACTAAATGAACTTTTTGGCCAACCCAATAAATTCACAGGCCTTTTTATTGTAGGAAAGCCATATTAGAGTTTAATTTGTGCTTCTTCCACAAAAGAGTGTTTGGACACTGTTGGTGGGATCTAGAGATGGTAGAATAAAGTGTTGCTTTAAGTTTCTATGAAGCAGAGAGAGCTTCACACTTCTAGTAAAGATAAGGCCCACGTAATGTTAGTATTGCCAGCTCCGAGGGGATTTCACCAACGTTAGGCGGTTGTGTGGCGACCCAGCCTCAGGGCCCTCGGCTGGAGCGCTCTGTCCTTGTGGGCTGGGAGCTCTGAGGAAATCCACCTTTCTCTAATGCAGGGTAAAAAGCGCCCTCCCTTCCTTAGGCATCTTTGCTGCCCTTTCTTTTAATTAAAGTTTTTTCCTCCCCAGTGTTAGAAGATCCTCCTAAAGGTCACACTTGAAAAGGGCTGCTGCAGAGAAATGCAGATTATAGTATTCTGTCCTCGTATGGGGGAAATTCTTTCTTGAATCACTCTGCCTCTGAAAAGTGAATTTTCTTTTATTTCTCAATTTTGGTTAAAATAACGTGGCTTGAAAAGGAAGGTGTCATTTTTGCTGATATGTAGCCAAAATATCATTCAGCTGATGGCTGAGGAACAAGAGAACGCAGTTTAGTCAGAAAAGAAAAGCATACCAGTCCAGTGCCTCTCAAAAGTCACATGTTTTGTGGCAAAAGTAGGTTTCAGGTTTAGTGCATATACTTGCCTTTGTTGCACACAAGGCTGTCTTTTCCATCTATTATAAAATGTAGAGACTTGAGGGCTCTACACATGACTTTTGCAGTAGGTGTTTGATTTCTAAGGACTTCCAGGGACAGACAGGAGAGCTGTCTGTGCTTGCGTCCCTCTCTCTTCATGTTTATGTTGTCTGGGTTAGCGCTCTTGCAGAGAAATGATTTTAATGTACAAAACATTCAGCCAGCCCAGAGAGGAAATAGGATGCATTTTATACAAATCTGTTAATCAGGGAAGAACTGGAAAAGCAGGATAAATTGAAAGAAGAGCTTCAAATGGTAGAAAGCTAGAGAAGGTGGGATTATGCGTCACATTATTTCACAAATATCTGTAAAATACACGGACAAAGAGACTTTGCAGATGATTGTTAGGAACCGCCCTGCCTGGTTTCAGAAGCTGTAACCCCCCATGGCGAAGGCTGAGTAGAAAGACCTTGGGACTATAAGCCACTTCAGAGACAAAGCTTATTTTCCTTGTAGGGGCACCACCTCTGCCCCTTTTCACCTCACCCTACTTGGCCCCAGGAAGATGACTGGTTAGCCAATGACGGGTAGGATTTCTCAACGGAGGGACGACCTAAGACAGCATGGTCAAGAAGGGGCCCTCAGGGAAGGAGTTGGGGGGCTATAGGAAAAGGGGATGATGATGATGGACCCTCGCCCCTTGTCTTTGACATAGCCTGAGTCCTCATTCTGTCTGCCAGAAGTCTCCTAATCTCTTGGCTGCCTTACTTCCCCTGCCAGACTTAAGCCTGAAATAATGCGGGAGGTGGGTGCAGCCCTGTGCTGGAAAGGGTGGGTTCCCCTGGGCAATCAGGCCTAAGGAAGAATGCATAAAATCCTGTGAAATGTACTTTGCTATACCCTCAATTTAAATGATAAGGATCCAAGCATGAAATGACTTTGTTCCCCAAAGTTTTATGGCCCTTTAACTATCTGACCCTGACTCAAAATAAGCCCTCAGAATTCTTTGAATGTTATCTATTGTTTGATCATTACTGCCTGACAATGATTGATGAGCTTTACCTATACGCCCTGTATTCCTATGCATATTCAACCCAATAAAATCCCATTGAAGAACAGGCTCCTGGTCCTTCTCTTTTGAGAGATTGTCCACCTTTCCTCCCCAAGGAGATCCTGTCTTGGTAGACTAATTCTCATCTATACATTGCAGGAGGGAGTCTGAATCAGATGATTGGGCTAGTGAGTCATCCCTCATCATTTGGTCAGTGTGTGACTTTGGACTGTCCCACCTGAAGTAAGTGACTTCTGGCCCATTTGTTCTGCATTGTGAAACGGCAAGTTAAGCAGCTTTTACCGTTGAGGGCTTCAGTATGGCCCTTGTCTAACAGAACAACTAAAAAGTGATGTGAATGTTATTACCTTGTAGCATCTGAAATTTGACCTTATTAAACTTACAGCTTTTTGCCGTAAGGAGAGTAGGAAGGAAGTCAAGGGACCTTAATGGTGTAATGAGTGGAGACGCGTGAGTTTATAGCTGTGCAGCTGCAGCTTCTGCCAGTCAGTAACGAGAGCACAGACAGACCTGTGGTCCACCTGAGCTGTGAGGTGGGGTGAGAAGTGTGTCCACAGATGGTGGCCTTAATCCTGTAATTAACAAGGATAGATGGAGACTTATACCTGTTTAGCATAGTTTCCTTTTTTTCACATTTTATTAGTTTGTCATGGGATATCATCTGTTTTTGTTTGCTCTGAGGTACTTTTGACAGTTTTTTCAAAAATGCTCATTAATTCCCCTGTTTAGTTGCATATTTTTCCTTATTGTCACTGATTATGTGTGTCTCTCTCCCCTCAATTTCTGGTCATATTTATTTCTCCTGTTAGTGACTTCCAACTATCAAACCATTTCCCCATACAATGAACCTTGCTGTTTTCAATGATTTGGGTTGCAGGGAAGACATTTTTGGATCAGATTTGTTTTCTTGTGTGGTTGGTAAGATTTTGGAGTGAGTATATGGACTATTTCACCTGCATGTGTATATGTGTAAGGAAGATATACCTGTCTTTCAGGGCTTCCTTGAAGTTAAATAAGATAATTGAATGAGAATGAGTTTTGAGGGAATGCAAAATAGTATCACTGATGTAGGGAAGGTTGTTGCACACATCAGAAGATGATTCTTTTTTTTAAGTCTTGTAAGAGTTTATTTGAGTCAAAATGACTACAGTTGCCAGGAAGCAAAATCTTCCTGGGTTGAGAAGTGCTCTGGAGAATGGCCATTTGGCAGCTCGGAAGGCGATTTGTGAGCCATCAGTTGCTGGCTTGCCACATCCCTCCTGCCCCTAACAGTCTCACTGTTTTCTCTACCGGTGGCCTGTGGTTTTGAGTAGAACCTTCACGAAGGATTAAAACAGAGAAAATGATTTATTTACTAAGATTTTGCTAAGTGAAGAGACTTATTTGCAAAAACACTGGATTGTATTTTAGGCAGATTTTCATTCTTCCTTTGCTGTAAAGACCTTGGCCAAGTTCTTTTTCTGAACCTCAAAGCCTTGGGGCTTAAACCAGGTATCCACAAGGATGCTTTAAGAGAGAGAGTATTGTTTTAAACAAATTTCCAATTTGCCTCCTTGGATTAATATTTTGGAGCATGTTTGTAAAGCTGTTGGTAAGAAGGTCTCTTCTAAAGGTAGAAAAGGATGTTCTCTGGCAGTAAAACCTTTATTTCAAAGCCTAGACAAGAGTAGATGACTTCACAAAGAATAGTTTATTGAACCTGTTCGCTGCATTGAATAAAGTACGATAGCCTGCAAAAGGACTGCGTATGACACTGCATTTCCTTCATTGCATTGCTAGAATAAATAGTTGTTGGGGGCCACCTACACCCATTTCTTGGCGAAGTCAGAATGGGTGGGACGCATCTGCACAGCAGAAGCGACCATTGGCAGTCCCCCTGCAAGTCTACCCCTTTGCCTGCTTGCTTTTACTGAGAATTAGCACAATTTAACCATCCTGGCCACTTCCCCACACATGAAAGGGTTAAGGAGAGGAATTAAGCCATTAAGCAAGCCAGCCACCTGAAAGAAGAGCAGGTGCTAATTGCTGGGAGAAGCCATTACTAGGGAATATCTTAAACAGTTCTCTCTGAAGCTTGAAATTTATTACTGAGCAGGAATGTTTTATTACTAAGACTAGATAAATAGGGAAGGTAGGAAGCTTTAGCTAAAAATAATAGACTAAAAGATTTTAGTAAATAGGTTAAACTTAACGAATAGATGTACATTTCAGAGAAATGTAGATAAGACCTTCCTGGCGCCTGATAGGATGGCCAAACATCTGAAGCCCTGACAAACGTGGTTAATGGTTAGGAATGCCTTAGCCTATGTGACATTTCCTTTAAATCTCAAAGTACAAAGAGCAACCTCTGCATATATCTTTAACTTAAAGAGATCTAGGACTTTAAAAATATGTTTAGCTATTAACTAGTACCTGAGAGTTTATAGTTTATGATTAAAATTGTTCCTAGCTAATAGATAGATTAGTAATCCTCCTTTCCTCACACTGGTTGTAAAAGCTCCTTCTATAAAATAAAGAACATTTCTTTGTGAGTCAGTCAGTGTGGCCCTAGAGGCTGGAGCTGGCCCGGCCAGGTCCCTGAGGCCTGGCTGTCCTCCTACACCCCTCAGAGAGTGTCAGGAGTCATCTCATTCCACCTCTACCGATCTGTCCTTCGGGGATCCAAAGAATTGCAGAGGCTGGACCTCCGCGAGTAGTTGCTGGGCAGCAGAGTTTTCAGTCCTTTTGGAATCGCTGAATGAGGCTTGCTGAAATCACCTTGTCGTTGGCATCTTACTAGAATTGTTAGCCACATGGAAAAAGGAACATTGCATGAAAAGTCTTATGTGATAAACGTTTCAGAATAGCCGATGATACAGGACATCTTTGAAGAAACTGTTTAACTTTATTGGAACAAAGACGAGCTCTCCATGCTATTTAAAATGGCATATGCTGATGATTACTTTGCTGCCTCATTTTGCAGGGAGAGTTGAACACTCTGTTCCAGGCTCTCTGATGAGTTGTTAATATGTGGACTGAGGGGGTGAATCTGGGCTGGGGGGGTTCATGGCAGGTGAAAAGACATTTGGAAAATCATATTATTTTTATAAGTCTAAGAAATGATTTAGACAGCTATGGTTTAGAACTTGGATGTAAAAAAGAAACAAACAAACCCTTTGTCTTTGTCAAAATACCTGCGCAGTTGTAAAATGGAACAGCTCACCACAGTAGGGAGTTCTCTCTGTATTGGGTTGGCCAAAAAGTTCATCTAGTTTTTTCCATATGATGGCTCTGGTAGTGCTTAGTTGTCTTTAACTTCGTTTGAAATACAATTTTGTTAGGTTGTATTGTGACAGCTGTCATATCAGTGTGCATTTAAAATAAACATATCAAAATTGGTGAGTTTTTGTGTAGCCATTTTAATATTGAAGG
>PVJI01032795.1:0-11850 GCA_004026765.1 Micronycteris hirsuta
AAATACAACCAGAGAAACAAAATAGAACCAGAGACATTGAAGTTTAGAACATTCTGACAGTAACCAGAGGGGAGGGGTAAGGGGAGAATGGGGACAAGGATATTCAGGAACTGCTATAAAGGACACATGGACAAAACCAAGGGGGAGGGTGGAAGCAAGGGAGGGAGGTGGGTTTGCCTGGGGTGGGGTGGGGGGAGGGTAAATAAGGACAACTGTAATTGAACAACAATAAAATAATTTAAAAAAAAACTGATAATGGTCCTGGATATCTTGCACGTTCTACTCAGGCCTTCCTCCAGCATTGGAATATTCAGCATAAGACAGGAATACCCTATAATCCAACTGGTCAAGCAATTGTAGAACCAGCTCATCATACTTTTAAAAATCTTCTTAAAAAACAAAAAAGGGAGAGCCATGAATCCTCCCCCCAACATCTAATTATGTTAGCCATGTTTACCTACAACTTTCTAAATTGTGATGAGTCACTCCATACTCCAATTGAGAAACATTTTCAGACAAAAGAGCCAAAACCACCCTACCCTCAGGTGTTATATAGGGATCCGCTGAGAGATGGCTTTTGGCAAGGCCCTGTAGATCTCTTAACATGGGGAAGGGGATACACATGTGTGTCCATTCCTACAGGTCCTTTCTGGCTACCAGCAAAAAGGATAAACCTTACCATGAGCGAAGTAGACACCAAGCTACACTTCCTAGAGATGAAAACTGACCGACTGACAAACCAGATGGCCCAGCTGACCCTGAACAACCAGAAGGAAGTCAGACCCCCATGCCACCGCTCGCGAATCCAGGTCCGACGACTGAGGATGGCGGAGCCTGCTCCAATGACGGGGACCGAGGCCCTGGTGCCTCCTGCAGAGGGCAACAACCCCTCGGAGCCCTATAATCTTCCTTTTAAGCATGCCCCCACCACATGGGGTGACATTAAGGCTCTTAATGCTCGATCCAAGGAGATTCTTGCTGAAACTAAAGTAGAAGACAACCCAGAGAACAGGTTTATCACTTATTTGGTCATCCTGTTGGTGAATTCGGCGAAAATTTTGCTTTTTATAGCTATCCTGCTCTGCCTAGGAGGGCAGGGTGTAACTGCTGAAACTAATTCTTCTTATATCTATTGGGGCCACATTATGGATCCACCAGTGTTTAAACTACATACCTGGTGGGATGTTGAACCTCCCTTTTCCACTAACGATACTCAGTGGACTGGAGGAGTGTGGATGCCCCCTAATGGCCCTTTGAAAGAAAACGAACACTGGTTGCCAGTGCCAAAAGGTACCGTTTATAGAAGTGAATACCTGCCAGCCTATTTTTCTGTCCTTTATGACACATTATGCTTCCCTTTAAAGGAGCAGCTCTATGCTGCAAACAGAGAACAGCAGTAATTACTATCAGCTCTCCATGATAACCACAGTTGGTCTGCGTGCCCGCGAAGGGATTTTTCATACTCGTAACCCCCTTCCGGTTCCTTGTACTTTAGACACTATCCATAAAGACTCAGCTTTTTGGTCTTTATTCCGAGGACCGAATGCCACTGTTGCTTTTCTACCCCAAAGCCCTTTTATAACAGAGAATTGGAGAGCCAATTGGAAGATCCTATCTAGGATTGGCACAAAGACAGCTCTAACTCAGCCTAAGAGATTTTTATCTCCATTTGTGGTGGGAAGGGCCCGGCACCAGGGCACCTATAATCAGGATTGTTTCTCCCAACCACACTAGCCCATGGCATTATAATTCTTGGAAAATGGGCTTGCCTTTTATTACCAGGAAGTATTTCTATGTAAAGGTTAGTTGTGACACTAAAAGAACCCTACTATGTTCTTACCAGAATGACCCTCCAGAACTAGGCTGGGTCACGGTCTGTACTTCTCCCACTTACATGTTTTTGGAAGCCCCAGGGTATGCAAAGATCTATTCTCTGCGTGTCCCTGCAGGTTCCATATATGCCAGCTTCCTTACTCATCTAAATATTACTCAATTGAATATCACTACAGTTTCTGTAGTTAGAAGACAGGCACAAGTTTGGGTGCCAGTTGATGTAACCCGAGAATGGGAGGACCCCCATGGCTTAGTGGTGCTTAATGATGCACTGGCCTCTGTGCGAGTCTGATGGTTCGTTGGCACCCTGATTGCTTTCATTGTCTCTGCAATCATTTTAGCGGCTATCACTGCCACAGCAACTGCCGCCCTTGTTAATTCAGTTCAAACTGCTCATGCTGTGGATGTTCTTTTAACTAATACTACTTTAGAAATGATTCAACAGGCCCATATTGATCAGGAAATCCTGACTCAACTTTCTGTGGTAGAATCAGCCCTCAACTGGATCGAGGAATGACAGGATGCGCTCGTGACTTGTCAGCAGCTAACCTGTGACCCCGGCTTCACCAAGCTATGGGTCACTCCCCTCCTGTGGAATTCCAGCCAGTATACCTGGAGCGATATCCAGCATGGCCTAAGAGGGGCTTTTTCTACTAATCTAAAAGGAAAAATTGATAAACTGCAATTGGAATTACATCAACAATTGCAGGACATCCAGCGCCTGACTAAACAGGAGGTGCTTGAAAGCCTCCATGACAATCTTGGCTGGCTGAATCCCAAAACTTGGTTTGATGGTCTTAATCTGAGAATGTGGGTCTTTGGG
Source organism: Micronycteris hirsuta (assembly GCA_004026765.1). Taxonomy (NCBI): domain Eukaryota; kingdom Metazoa; phylum Chordata; class Mammalia; order Chiroptera; family Phyllostomidae; genus Micronycteris; species Micronycteris hirsuta. Next base: position 2,657 of record PVJI01032795.1, read on the forward strand.
GCCGCCGGCTGCTTACTGATCATAGTGATGCTGTGTGTGCTTTGCTGCATATGTAAATTATTCTCCCAGGGTCGTGCAAGGGACCAGCAAGTGGCAAGTTTCGTAGGTTCAAGTCAGTTTCTGAGATCTCATGAGAAAAAAAGGGGGAGGTATGGAAATTCTTTTCCCATGCATGGAAAAGTGTAGCCCTGGGATCACACGTGAGCAAGGCCTTTGCGTGAAAAAATCTCCCAAGCTGGCATGCACGGATTCATGTCCATGGAGAAAGGAATTCTTTGAAGGGAAATTTGGCTAAGATATTTCTCAAGATTTCCTGCCTTGCTGAGTCTCTCACCCCAGAATCAAGGGGCTTATGCTAATGAATGCCCAAGGATCTTTCCTGCCACAATGTTTACCTTCCTGAATAATCAGCCCGCATATCTACCCCCTTTTGATGTGTCTTTCGGTATCTGTCTACCACCTAGTTTAGATCCGCGTTCTGTGCATAGTTAATGAAGGCCATTCTGATGTGAATGTATCCTGAAACATCTAATAAAAAGCTGGGCTAAGCTACGCTTGAGGCCCTCTCCCACATGATAAGGAAAGGGTCCGTGGCCCCGGATTTCCTCTTCCTTGCGTGTCTCTGTGTGAGATTCATTCACATGTTCGGTCACGGTCACCACGGATTTCGCGGGACGGAATCTGCAGCAGCTAGAACTTCCAATACTATGTTGAATAGAAGTGGTGAAAGTGGATGCCCTTGTCTTGTTCCTGATCTTAGTGGTAAAGTTTTTAGTTTTTTCCAGTAAGTGAAGCCCTGGTTGAGATGGGGTAGGGGGGTGGGAAAAGAAAAAAAACAGGAGAGAGAAAACTATGAAATAAAATTCCTCACTCAACTGATGAGGGGCAGTGTGAAGGAGAGTATTCTATGGAATTTTAAGTACAAACAAGTAGTGAACAAATAGGAGTTCCTTTGGGGAAGTACAGCAGTAACCATGATATTTCACCCAGATAGACAGTCTGTATTAAAGGTAAAAAAGAAATAAGACTCTTACTTGAACCAAAAAAGAATGTGAGCTGACTTAAGAAATAAGGGTGCTTATGAGAGGTTAAATGGAGGGGAAATAGTGAAAGTAAGGGATAGACACTTGGTGTAGTATAAGAGAAAATAAAGTTTACCACAACAGTAATAAAGCTCAGGAAGATGGCAAAATGGATCAAGATCAGGGAAGGGTGCTGTGTGGGATTTTCAATAACAATAGTATGAAAAGAAATATATAATCTGAATAAATAGAATTAAAAAAATAAAAGTCCAAGAGTAGTGTGTTATTTGGAATATGAGTGAAGTGAAAGAAAAAAAATTAAAATGCAATATGAAAGGGAGAGTAAAAAACAAAATCAAACAATAAAAACAAACAAAACATAAATAAAATCTTTAAAAAAAAAAGGCCCAGCTGGTGTAGCTCAGTGGATTGAGCGCGGGCTGGGAACCAGAGGGTCCCGGTTCAATTCCCAGTCGGGGCACATGCCTGGGTTGCAGGCCAGGTCCCCAGTGAGGGCCGTGTGAGAGGCAACCATACATTCCTCTTTCTCTCTCCCTTCTCCTCTCTCTGAAAATAAATAAATAAAATCTTAAAAACAAACAAACAAACAAAACAACCATGGGTGGTGTAGCTCAGTGGATTAAGTGTGGGCTGGGAACCGAAGGATCACCAGTTTGATTCCCATTCAGGGCACATGCCTGGGTTGTGGGCCAGGTCCCAAGTGAGGGCCATGTGAGAGGCAATCATACATTGCTGTTTCTCTCCCTCTTTATTTCCCTCCCTTCCTCAATCTTTAAAAGTAAATAAAGTCTTAAAAAACAAACAAAATAAACTAAATAGAAAGAGGAGAAATTTTTTAAAAACCTGCAAGTTCTGAAAGATAGCAAAATGAAATTTGTCTCAGCTATTGGTGTTCACCTTCTGACTTCTTTCTTGACCTGTCTCTGGTTTTCTTACAGCTCCAGGTCTTATTGTCTCATTCTTGGGAAAAAAAAAAAAAAGTCTCCTGCCTATTTTAAACCTGCCAAGCCAGTTTTCAGGTCTTCTGGGATTCTGCAGTCAGAGGGGAGCTGGCCTCCATTTTCTTCCTTTCCTGTGGTTTGGCAAAGATGGGGGCTCAGTCTGGGCTACCATAATCACAGGTGCCTAGTTTCCAGCCCACACCCTCAGAGCACTGTACTGACACACTGTCCACTCTGTGCATTTGTGTCAGACGGGGGCAAATAATCCACCGTGTTTTGCAACCTTTTGATCAGTCTGTGAGGTGCACTGAGTGAGAGCAAATTGGGTCCACCCTTCTCCCTCTTTGTTGGCTTGGCTGCTGGGCATGGGAGAGGTCCCTGCACGGAGACTCAGTTCCCCTATTGAAAAAAGTCTCTTTGGGTTCTGCTGCCTCTCTGAGACCCTGACCCCCACTCTTTGATCAATCTGTTATATGCCCTGAGTGGGAGAAAACTGTGTCCACACTCCTCCATTTTTCCTGATGTGCATGAGGTCCCTGCACGGTGGCTCAGTTCCCCTTTGAGATATGTTCCCTTGGGTGCCACTTGCCGCTCCCATAAAACACCAGCTTTTCCACACAGTCCAACACTCTGACCAGTCCAGTGTCTATCTGGGTCATGGCCAATCACGTCACATGTCTTCTCCAAGCTCCAGGTGTCACCTGGCTCCCCAATTTCTCCAGTACTGTCTCAGCTGGTGACCCCCGCCCCAGCCAGGTTATGCTGCCAGCTGTGTGTCACTTACTGCCTTTTTATCCCCACAGAAACTTTATGCATCCAGGTCTCTCCTGGCAGGGTTTTGGGACTTCCCTGCCCTGGGAGGGGAGTGAGCAGGTAGGTTGCTATCACTGACCTGGCTCTCCTCCAATGCTCCCTGCGACAGCAGTGGTCTGCAGTGCAAGGCCCAGGGACCTTCCTGTTGTCCTAAAAATCTCCTTACTGATGGTTTTAAGCATTCTCTGAAACCTTTGTTTTCCAAATTTCATACCAGCTGCGATTCTGTTGGCTCTTCACTCTGTTCTTCGGAAGATTGGCTAGGTGTCCCAGTTGGGTGCATGAGCAAGTTGGCTCAGCTCCCACCTACATTCCTGCCATCTTCCAAAATCAAAAATTAAATATTTAAAAATAACTTTAGGAATCACCAGCAAATAAAACTCACTGATTATCCTAACAGTCTTGTTCTATGCACATGTATTATATTTTTGAAAAACAATCAGTTTAATTTTCCTTACAAGAAATGCTAAAGGGAGTACTACAAGCAAAAATGAAGTAGGCCTATTAACATTGCAAAAACAAATGAATGTAGATGTAAAACTCAATGGTGAGGGACAGATATAGTCAAAGTCAGATTATCAAGTAAATGCACTTTAAATGACCATAACTACAATTATTTGTTATTGGATAAACAATATAAAAACAGGTATGTTGTAATATTAATAACCTAAAATGTGAGGGAGGCAGTAAAAGTGTAAAGTTTAGGAATGCTATGATTGTTAGGTTGTTATCAGCTTAAAGTGGGGTGTTATAAGTTATTTTATGTCAGCATCATGGTAACTACAAATGAAAAACCTATAGTACAATATTTACCCAAAAGGTTTTTTTTTTAAAGATTTTATTTATTTATTTTTAGTCAGAAGGGAAGGGAGGGAAAAAGAGAGGGAGAGAAACAGCAATGTATGGTTGCCTCTCACATGGCCCTCACTGGGGACCTGGCCCGCAACCCAGGCATGTGCCCTGACTGGGAATCAAACCGGGATCCTTTGGTTCCCAGCCCGCGCTCAATCCACTGAGCTACACCAGCCAGGCCAAAAGGTTTTGGTAAAGGAGTCAAAGCACAAAGATGTAAAAAGTCATCAAATCACAAAAGAAGACAGAAAGAGCAGAAGAAAGGAACAATGGACCAAACAGTCCAAAAACAATAAGCAAAATGAACAATAGTAAGTCTTTACCTAACAATAATTACTTTATAGGTAAATAAATTAAATTATACAATCAAACATATAGGACAGCTGAACGGATAAAAGAGATCCAACAACATCTACCTGCAAAAGATGCACTTTAGCTTTAAGGACACACATAAAGTGAGAGTGAAGGGATGGAAAAAGATATTTCAAGCATATAGTAATCAAAAGAAAGCAGGGATAGCTTTACCTTTATAAAAAAAAATAGAGTTTAAGCTAAAAACTGTCAAAAGAGACAAAGAAGGTTATATAATTATAAAGGTATTAATCCATTAAGAAGATATAACAATTGTAAATATAGGAATGGGCAGAAGTAGGTTTACAATTTTTCATATGAAAAAAGACATGCAGGTTATGATTAGAATAATATAAGAATAAACTCTGTGTTCCATGTAATCACAACAGTAAACCTACTTTTGTCCACCCCTATATTTATGCACCCAATATCAGAGCACCTAAATATATAAATAAAATACTAGCAAAACTAAAAGGAAAAAATAAACAGCAATACAATAATAATCAGGGACTTTAATCACCCACTCTCAGCAATGGATAGATCATCCAAGCAGAGAATAAATAAGGGAATGGCTAATTTCAAAAACATAAAGCAATCTATCTAACAGGCATTTCTAGAACATTCCATCCAATAGCAACAGAGTACACATACTCCACAAGCACACATGGAACATTTTCTATAATAGATCATAGGTTAGATCACAAAACCAGTTTTAGTAAATTTAAGAAGATTGTAATCATATCAAAAATATTTTTTACCACAATGTTGTGAAACTAGAACTCAATAATGGAAGGAAAACTGAAAAATTCACAAATACATGGAAAATAAATAACAATACTGAACAACCAGTGGATTAACCAACAAAAAAGAGAATACGAATCAACAAAATTATAAGTGAAAGAGGAGACATTACAACCGATACCACAGAAACACAAAGGATCAAAAGAGACTACTATGTACAACAATGCATAAACAAATTGCACAATGTAGAAAGATGTATAAAATCCTAGAAACATACCACTTAGAAGAAATGGATAAATTCCTAGAAACATACTATCTAACAAGGCTGATAAGAAAGAAACACACAATCTAAACTGAACAATTATCAGTAAGAATATTGAATCAGTAATCAAAAAATACCAAATGAAACCCATGGGTTACCAGATATCTTCACTGGTGAATTCTACCAAATATTTAAAGAATAATAACATTCAACCTTCTCAAGCTCTTCCAAAAAACTGAAGAGGAGTAAACATTTTATTTATTTATAGTGATATTTTATTGATTATGCTAGTATAGTTGTCCCAATTTTCTCCCCATTGCCCCTCTTTGCCCAGCACCTCTTATAGCCTAAGGCAACCCCCACACTATTGTTCATGTCCATGAGTCATGTGCATAAGTTCTGTGGGTACTCCATTTCCTATACTTTAGTTTACATCCCTATGGCTATTTTGTAGCTACCTATTTGTACTTCTTTTTTTTTAAGATTTTATTTATTTTTTAGAGAGAGGGGAAGAGAGAGAGAAAGAGAGGGAGAGAAACAGCAATGTATGGTTGCCTCTCACATGGCCTTCACTGGGGACCTGGCCTGCAACCCAGGCATGTGCCCTGACTGGGAATCGAACTGGGACCCTTTGGTTCCCAGCCTGCACTTGATCCGATGAGCTACACCAGCCAGGGCCTATTTGTACTTCTTAATCCCATCACCTCTTCTCCCATTCCCCAACACTCCCTCCCATCTGGCAACCATAAAAACACTCTCTGTATCCATGATTCTATCTCTGTTCTTGTTTATAGCTGATTTTTTAGATTCAGTTGTTACTAGATATGTATTTATTGCCATTTTATTATTCATAGTTTTGATCTACTTTTTCTTAAATAAGTCCCTTTAACATTTCATATAATAATGGTTTGGTGATGATGAACTCCTTTAGTTTTTTCTTGTCTGGGAAGCTTTTTATCTGCCCTTTGATTCTCAATTATATCTTTGCTGAGTATGAAAAGACAACTTCTGGCCAAGATGGAGGTGTATGTAGATAAACTGTTCCTCCTTGCACAACCAAAAGAAGGACAACAACAAATTTAAAAACAAAAAACAACCAGAACTGACAGAAAATCGAACTGTATGGAAGTCTGACCACCAAGGAGTTAAAGAAGAAACATTCATCCAGACCAGTAGGAGGGGTGGAGACGGGCAGCCAGGGCAGAGAGGACTCCCAGCAAGGCGGTGGCTGGAGGATTGGGTGAGGTGGCGACTGGTGGAGTGGGTGTTCCCACATTTGCATGCAGATAAACTGGGAGGAAAAACTGGGGAGCAAGACAGACTGCACAACCCAGGGTTACAGTGTGGGTAAATAAAGCCTCAAAATCTCTGACTGAAAAAACCTGTGGGGGTTGAGGTAGTGGGAGAAACTCCTAGCTTCACAGGAAATTTCCTTGGAGAGATCCACAGGGTCCTAGAATGTACACAAACCCACCCACTCGGGAATCAGCCCCAGAAGGGCCCAGTTTGCATATGGGTAGTGGTAGAAGTGACTGAAAGCCAGCAGAGAGCTAAACAAGCAGCATTGTTTCCTCTCAGACCCCTCCCCCACATACAGTACCACAAGGCAGAGAATAATGGGTTGCCCCACCCTGGCAAATACCTACGACTCCACCCCTTACTACTTAACAGGAGACTGAGACAAAAAAAAATGTCCAAATGAAAGAACATATCAAAGCTCCAGAAAAAATATAACTAAGCAATGAAGAGAAAGCCAGTGTGTCAGATGCAGAGTTCAAAACACTGGTAATCGAGATGCTCACAGAAATGGTTGGGTACAGTCACAAAATAGAGGAAAAAGTGAAGGCTATGAAAAGTGAAATAAATGAACATGTACAGGGAACCAACAGTGATGGGAAGGAAACCAGGACTCAAATCAACAGTTTGGATCAGAAGGAAGAAAGAAACATTCAACCAGAACAGAATGAAGAAACAAGAATTCAAAAATATGAGGAGAGGCGTAGGAACTTCCAGGACAACTTTAAATATATTCTAACATCTGAATCATAGGGGTGCCATATGGAGAAGAGAAAGAGCAAGAAATTGAAAACTTACTTGAAAAACTAATGAAGGAGAGCTTTCCAAATCTGGCAAAGGAAATAGACTTCCAGGAAGTCCAAGAGGAAGCCCAGAGAGTCCAAAAGAAGTTGGACCCAAGGAAGCACACACCAAGGCACATCATAATTACATTATACAAGATTAAATATAAAGAGAGAATCTTAAAAGCAGCCAGAGGAAAGGAGAGAGTTACCTACAAAAGAGTTCCCATAAGACAATCAGCTAATTTCCCAGAAGCAATCTTACAGGTAAGAAGGGGCTGGAAAGAAGTGTTCAAAGTCATGAAAGGCAAGAACCTACATCCAATATTACTCTATCCAGCAAAGCTATCATTTAGAATGGAAAGGCAGATAAAGTGCTTCCCAGATACGGTCAAGTTAAAGGAGTTCATCATCACCAAGCCCTTATTATATGAAATGTTAAAGGGGCTTATCTAAGAAAAAAAAGACCAAAAATATGAACAATAAAATGACAACAAAGTCACAACTATTAACAAATGAACCTTTAAAAAAAAGAAAGAAAAACAGCGAAAACAAAAACTAAACAACTAGAACAGGAACAGAATCAGAGAAATGGACATCACATGGAAGGTTTTCATTGGAGAGGGGGAAGGGAGGAAAAGGTACAGAGAAGAAGAAGCATAATTGGTAGGCATTAAATAGACGAGAAGAGGTCAAAAATGGTATAGGAAACAGAGAACTCAAAGAACTTATATGTACAACCCATGAACATGAACTAAGCGGGGTATGCTGGAGGGCTGGGGGGGCAGGGTGGAGGGAGGTAAAGGGGGAAAACTGGGAAAACTGTAATAACATAATCAATAAAATATACTTTAAAAAATAAGTGGAAAAACAAAAGAAAATAAAAGAAATAAAGCTGGACACTTCCCTAACCTGGCAAAGGAAAAAGTCACAAATGTAAAGGAAGCTCAGAGAATCCCAATCAAGATGAACCGAAAGAGGATCATATGAAGACACATCATAATTAAAATGGCAAAGGTTAAATACAAAGAGAGAATCTTAAAAGCAGCAATGGAGAGAGAGTTAATTACCTATAAGGAAGCTCCCATAAGGCCATTGGCTGATTTCTCAGTGGAAACTCTTCAGGCAGGAATAGTTTTGCATGAAATACTCAAAGAGATGAACAGCAAGGATCTACAACTAAGACTACTCTATTCAGCATAGCTATTATTTAAAATTGAAGGCAAAGTGAAGAGCTTCCTAGACCAAAAAAAAAAAAGAGCAAACGGAGTTCAATACCACCAAATAAGCATTGCAAGAAATGTTAAAATGCATGTATTAAGAAGAAAAAAAATATATAGAGACAGGAACATAAGAATAAACAATAAAATGTCAATAAATAACAATGTATCAAAATAACTTTAAATGTAAATGGATTAAATGCGCCAATCAAAAAACATAGGTAGCTGAATGGATAAGAATACTTGACCCGAGATGGAAGATCGTGGCGAGATAGGTGGGAGCGGAGCCCAGTTCTCTCTGTGCCCAGCTGGAACATCTAGCCAATCTTTTGAGGAACAGAGTGAACAGCCAATGGAATCCCAGCACTGGGATATATGAAATTTGAAGGCCAAAAATTGTAGAGGACATTGAAAAACAGACAGTGAGGAGATTATGTTGGTATGCTAAGGTCCCTGGGACCAGCGCAAGGACCTAGGCCTCTGTGGCCCCCTGCCCAATGCCTAACTGTCGTGGGGTAGATCGGTCCTGCCGATACCCGGGGTTGACCATAACCAATGCGTGAAATAATCTCACACTGAGACACGCCGGGGGAAGAAATCCGGCGGCCATGGGTCTCCTCCACCATCGCCCATCTTGGGGAGAAAGACCTCCTGGGTTGCCCAGCCGGGGGTTTTATTAGAGGCATTAAGACATATTTACATTGGATTGATTATTCATGGGATTAAGCAGAACAGGTAGGATTACTCATAGCAAGGCATCAGGATGTTGATTCACGTCTGGTGGCAGACAGGACCAGGTTAAAGCAATATTCAGAGATCAGCAAGCCAGAATTTTTTAAGATACATCTTTGCCAAATTCCTATTAGAGAATTCCCATCCCACAGACATGATCC
>PVJI01032796.1:0-11852 GCA_004026765.1 Micronycteris hirsuta
ACCTTCTGGTTCACCAAACTTGATGAATGTATCTTCTTTAATTCCTTGGTTGTCGGACTTCCTCTCAATATGATTTTCTGTCAGATCTGGCTGTGTTTGGATGTGTATATTTCTTTTTTTTCCCTTGTTTGGTTGTGCGAGGTTGTACGGTGCATTCACCTATGCCGCCATCTTAGGAAGTCCCCAAAACTAGATTTAATACCTGATTTAATTGCAGTTTCAACCTCTCCCAAAACCATAATTTTAATCAACCAGTCTGGAATTTTCTGTCCAAACACCAGTAAGGTAATTTGTCCTGTGGACTCTCCCCGATCCCTTCAACACGTGGGAAGAGGAAATCTGCAGGTTAAAAACCCTTCCCGTCACCTTGGCTGGTGTGGCTCAGTGGATTGAGTGCCAGCTTGCAGACCAAAAGGTTGCCCGTTCAATTCCCAGTCAGGGCACATGCCTGAGTTGAGGGCCAGGTCCCCAATGGGAGGCAACCATCGATGTTTCTCTTCTTCTCCTTCTCACTCTTTTCCCCTCTCTCTAAAAATAAATATATAAAATATTTGGGAAAAAAACCCCTTCCATTCTTTTCCCCCAAAGAAGAGGTGTCCTGGCCCCAAAATAGTCATTTCTTTCCTATAAAACCTTCCTAATAACCCTCTGCATTACCCTAAAGGAAGGGGCCTTGCCTGAAATAATCCACTCTAATTTCTTAGTGCCACTTCATTCTGCCTATAAAATCTTCTTTTTTGTTCACTGCCTTGGACCACCCTTTAGTTGCTAGGCGGGATGCTGCCTGATTTATGAATCGCTTAATAAAGCCAATTAGATCTTCACATTTGTGCTGTTGAATTTTGTTCGTTTGTTTGTTTTAAACAGTAGAATAATGAGTGGCTGAAAGTAATCACTTACTCAGCCCAGAGGGGATGGGATTATGAAACAGGTTCCAGTTAAGATATAGAGTTTTAACTTTTTTGGTTGCAAAATGAATGTTTACTTCACTTCCTCCTCTGTTTTTTTGCAGAACACTCAGAGCTGTGACTGAATTTGCCTCATTTTCTCTGGACCACAGTTTACTGTGCAGCTAAAGTCAGTTAGTCGTGACAACCACTCTCCTCAAGTAATGTGCCCCAAGGGTTTCTGTCTCCTTGAGGGCAATTCTCCAGTAAGCGAAGACTGGAATCAAAAGAATCACAGGATTTTCTCTCTTTTCCTTCAAAACCTTCCCTACCTAATCATGTGAGGTCAGCCCAGGAGTGCAAAGAATTGCCCATAAGGCTTTGAAAATACTTGAGTAAATGAGACAAAAAGAAGCTACCAGACACCAGAAAATATGACTCGCTCTCATTTTACACTAATTCAATGTTTTGAGTTCACATTCATTTCTCAATTTTTCCTTATTCTTCTAAATTACTATATATTCACCCCAAGCAAATAACTTTTAAAAAATTAAGGTATGACTGACATAACATTATGTTAGTTTCATGTGTATAAAATCATAATTTGATATTTGTATATATTGTCACATGATCACCACAATCAATTAACATCCATGACCACACAGTTAAATTTTTTCTTATGATGAGAAGTTTTAAGATCTCCTTTTATAGCAACTTTCACATACAATGCAGTATTATTAGCTGTAGTCACCATGCTGCACGTTACCAAAGAACTTTTAAAATACAAAGTTCATAGGCAATTCTCTCTAACCTCAAGAAAAATGAAATTATTTACCCCTGGAGTAGGGAATCCTTGAGCAGATTTTTTAAAAAAAGCAAGTTAAAATCGGTAGTAGCTACACATGAGAATAATCAGAGATTTAATTTTCTGTTCACAAATGGTCTGGCTCTGGCTGAAAATTCAGGATCCAGAGAATACAGGAACACGTAACAACAGAAAAACCTGGAGTTCATGCCACCTGAGTACGCTTTCTAGTCTTTTATTATTAACTGAGCACATCTCTAGATAAAATCCTCAAGAGATTTAGAATCAGTCCTTCCTTTACAGACACTGAAGTTTCTTGTAATTGTCCAATTAAAGATCGTTAGAGATTAGCTTTAGTTAGAGAGAAAGAGTGATGTGAAGCCAAACCCGGACTATGGCACAGCACACTATTTCTGCCTAGTGCAGTTTTCAGTTTAAGAATCCAGTGATCCGTCAACACAATCTTTGCCAAGCACTTGAAATAATGATCTATTTCTTGCCAACATATTCATTGACTGTCAATACTTATTTCAAGTGACTGAGTCACCTCCATGTTTGTGAGAAACAGCAAGGTATAAATTAATTAATCAATGAAAAAAATTGCTAGTGTCTGACATTAATCACAAAGCCATCTTCAAGTCCCAGCAAATCTCTGAAATGAAGAAAGTACTTCACTCTGGCTCTTTACCTCCCATCAGCTGTTGTGGATGAACAAAATGAGTAAAAGGAAGCCCAATATTGAGACAACTAAGCAACCAAACAACCTGGAAGTAATTTGCTGCTTCCTGGAAGAGATGAATCAATGACAAACTTAAAGAAAAGAAACCAAAACAAAACTCTCCACCGCCAGCTAGGTCGACAGGAGGTATTGCTGGTTGGAACGCAGAAAATCAGCAAGTACTTACGACCATTATAAGTGTGCCCAAGAACTCAGAGAGTGTTTCTTTAGCCAAACTGCTCTTCAGGACCAGCCTCTGCTTGAAGCTTTTCCTCTTCTGTCTCTTCTCAGGCTGCATCGTGCGGCTTCTCCAAGGACCCCTCTTTCCGCCAATACCTTCTTCTTCTGGTCTCTACTGGAACTCACACAGGAAAAAGGAAGTTTGACAACTGCTCATAAATTCCTTGAGATCTCTGATGAGATTATTTGACTCCACACGGTCCCAATGACAGCTTGTGACTTACTCCTTCTCTGGTGGAATTGTCACTCCCTGTTCACTGCTATTTATTTGAATCAGCAAGTTAAAGCTTTTGAAATTCCAAAAGAATCCTTTTATACTTTTTCTGCCTGACGGATTAATCATTACCTTTATTCTGAAGGTACTTTCTCTCAGTTGGATTGGGGTTTTTTTTTCTTCAAGAGATGAAAAAAGAGACGTGCCGGTTGTGTTGCCAAACCACAGCGATGGGCTCCAGTCCAGAGGAGCTTTCTGTTACACAACGACAGGCTTCTGATTCTTTCCAGCCATTAGGAAGTGGGCGGTTGGGTGCAGTTCGGAATTGTCAAACCAGGTGTACATACACCCTGTGTAAATGTTCTTTTGTGAAAGAGATTTTCATGCAAATTGGAGAACATGAAGAATATATAGGTGTGTCTTTCTGTAAGATAAATCACTCTTGCTTTCTTTTAATATCATTTCAGTGATTGAATGATGCACCCCCGAGAGGGATAAGGACCGTTGCGTCCATTCTAGAGATGGAGAAATTAACACACAGAGAGGCTACTGCAAGTCGGTAGCATAGGATGGGGTCTCTTCCTCAGCCACTGAAACTGGACGTCATTTCCTGAGGAAGTTTGGGATCCAAGAATCAGAAGGATGGAGAAGGCAACTTGTTGGGTTCCTTCTGAAGAAACATTCCAGTTTGAAAACCAATTTTCTCCCTTTTATGTACTATAAAATATTTAGGCAAATTACATGAAAAATAAAAAACAGCAGCCAGAAAATTCATACTGCTTAAAGATCACTGAGCTAGAAAGAGATCAGTCTGAATGTATGCCACCCCGATTAAATAAGAAAGTGGGTAAATATACCTAAATCGGGCTTCTGGGTTTTCAGTTTGATGAATTACATCCTTTCAGGGAATAGTGTTGAGAACTAGCTTCTTGTCATGTCAAATATTCAAGCCTCGTTTTTTTCAAAACTAGTTTGTCTGAAGAAATAGAATCCAGCAGTTGTTTCTGAATACAAAGGCAGTTCCATGCTTCCTTCCAAGCCTCCCACAGAGAAGCTGGCTCTGTTGTATGCCCTCCCCTACCGTTGCAGGAGGCCACCAGACATTTCCAGCTGGGGAGACAGGCTGGAAGGGAAGAAGGAGAGGTCTGGAGAAAGAGCTGTTGAAAGTTCAAGGGCAAAAGGAGACCCCTAATCTGTAGGTAAAACATACAGTTTAGGACTAAAAAATGTATATCTTGCCTGAGGACACACCATTTATTGTTAAATCCAGGACAAGAATGAAGCATTTTGGCTATAATTGCTGGTTAAGTTATTGTGGCTATCATTGCCTAGAAGAGTGCATTATAACCACCCTACTCCCAAGCCCCAGAGGATGAACCAGAGAAACAAAACTTCATTGCTGTGACTATAGCTGATGCCAGACAGAGGTTTATTTTGGTCTCTTTGTTGGCTCATCGAAGAAGTATTTATGGCATACCCATTATGTGCCACACCCTGCGCTTAGCAAAAACATGGGGTTCTTGCCTTTCATAAAGAGTCCACTGAGGGAGACAGACATAAGTGAAATAATGGCACACACAGAAATAGGAACTCACAGCTAAGATGTAATGTCGTAAGGCTGGGGGACATGAGTGAACATAACAGGGAGATTTCACTTTGTCAGAGAGATCTCTCATGACTCCTACAAAGAAATCATGTCTCAGCTGAGATCAGAAGGAAGCTTAGGGGTAAACGACAGATACTGGAGAAGGAAGAGCATGTAGCTAGGCCTTGGGGGTTGGAGATGAAAATAGTATGATGCTTATCTAAGAAAGAAACAAACTCATTGCAGCTGGCTTCCAGAGCAAGTGCAGGAGTGATACAAAATGAGCCTGAGGCATGGGCCGGGCTCAGACCTTAGTGAGCCTTGTAAATACTGTTTAAGGCTAAAATCAAAAAGTCTTAGAGGTGGTTTAAGCAGGAAGATGACACCAACAGATTTGAGTTTTGAAAAGGTCACCCTGGCTGGTGAGATGGAGAGGGGATTGGAGGGGACCTCATGTGGTCATCGGTGGACCCATTGTGGATTATTACAGAAATCTAGGACTGGGTGGTGGTTTTGACAAAGGAGAGAGATAGAACAATTCCAGAGCTCTTTATATCTTAAGTTAGAAGTCTTGATGGTTTGGATATAGAAGATGAGGGAAAAGGATTCATCAAGTTGATGGCTTGCTGGGAGGAGGTGGTAAGCAACTGGAGAGCAAACTCTGGAAGAAGACCAGGATTGCAGTGGAAGATCGTGTATTCTCCTTGTGCGGGACAAGCCTCATGGGTTCTGTGATGCTCCTGAGAGAAGATGTCAAGTAGCAAATGATATGGGTCTTGATTCACAGGGCAGGTCTGTGCACGCATAGAGGTGATAATTAAAATAATGAATAAAGATGAGGTTACATAGGGAAAGACTTTGAAGAGAGCAGAGGCTGAACATTTCGTGTTTGGGTAGAAGAGAATGAAATCTTTATTATTTTTTATTCTGTCTACAAACAATTGTCACAATTTTCACCTCTGTCACCATGAACTACTCATCATCAAACATAACCTACAGTCCCCAGCCAGCCACCAAACAAAATATTCGAAAGCATCCAGAGAAGGTAGATAATGAATAATATCTCCCCTCTACATGGGAAAAGTCATTTACAAAGCCACTCGCATGCCAAAGTTCCTATTGGAAATATGGGACTGCTTAATTTCTTTCATGTATTTATCCAAAAACCTTTCCTTGAATATTTACCTCATGTTGATGGGGGACTCAGGAGTTGGAAAATTCTACTTTGAGTAATAGCTAATAAGCTTAGTAATCAATGCATATAAAACACTATTGTTCCAGGAACTGAGGGTTTGACCCACCGTAGACTCCAGGGGACCATAAGCAGTTCCACCTTTGTTCCTCAGGAGGACTGCAAGGAACTCAAGATGATATCTGCACCATTGTACTCCAGGGTGAGATGACCACCGCCCAGGACAAGAATGCTCAAGTTGTTTTTTTAAACCAATTAACTTTTTCCTTAATTTCAAAACCCCTCACCACACCTTGTTTATTCCTTGCTATAAAAACTTTGGCCTGGAAAGAAAACACAAGATGGTCTGTTAGGGTATGAACCCGCCATCTCAAATCGCTGGCCATCTGAATAAAGCACCCATAAAGATTCAATCCCTGTCTCTGTTTATTGGGTTTGGTATGTGACAGGCAGCCTGAACTTCGGTGTCTTTTTCTGGTTTCAGTTTCTCTAATTCTGAAGTTGTCAGACTTTCATTGAGCTCAATTTATGACATTCCTAAGTGATGATTATTATATATTTTAGTTGTAATTTTGATGTGGTTGTGCAAAGAGGCAAGCCATGTCTGCCTATGCTGCCATCTTGACCAGAAGTTCTCCAATGGCTGGGATTTGGTTCAGTACTTTATAGATACTTCTATTTTACTATTTGATATATTCATGTGGAGGTCTTTATCATGTGGATGATATAATTCTTTTAACAGGGGAGATCTTCCTTCCTCATATTTGAATCTCCACTTTTTAATATCGTGCCTGACATTGCAACCAGAAAAGTCAGCATTCGTGCTGCCTGTGACCTACGAGACCCAATGAGCAGAGACAGGGATTAAATCTTTATGGGCGCTTTATTCAGGTGGTTAGCAATCTGCAAAGACAGAGGGTTTGTACCCTGACTATCTTCAATTCCATTTTAAATCGACCCTTTTTATAAGGAGAAGAAAAGTGTAGGTAAGGGGTTTGGAATTCAGGGGAAAAGTTAATCTGATAAAAGCTGCAGCATTCTTTTATCTGTGTCCTGGGCGGATGGTCATCTCACCCTGGAGTACGATTTTGTTCCTGGAACAAAAACTTTTACATGCATTGATTACTAAGCCTATTAGCTATTACCTAAACTAAAATTTTCCAACTCTTGAGTCCCCTATCAAAACCACATCCATCCAGACTGGTAGAAGGGGTGCAGATGCAGAACAGGCTGGTTCAACACCCATGTGGATAAAATTTGGGAGGGACATCTTGAGAGTGAGGAGTCCCAGACCCACATCAGGCCCACCAGCCCAGGATTCAAGTGCCAGGAAGATAAGTCCCCAAAACTTCTTGCTGCAAAATCCAGCAGGGATCAAGTCAGTGGAAGAAACTTCTGGATCCCCAAGTGCTCCTCTTAAAGAACCCACACACCACACATGGACTCACCTACTCAGACTCACTCCCTCTGAGCTCCAGCTCTGGGGTAGAAGCTTGAAAGGACCAGTGGTATACAGGGAGAACTGAAGTGTCTGGCATCAAGGTGAACAGAGGCCATTGTCCCTTTGATAAATCCTTCCCCACCAGAGCTGGTAAGCTGGTGCCATATCTGAGACTCAGTCAACCTGGCTAACAGTGTTTGACCCACCTTGGAGATTTCCAGAGGCTCTGCCCCACCCAATGTACAGGCCCACCCAAGCTGCTTTTCCATATGAATGACTGGTAATGGCTCCTAAATCCTATCAAAAAAGGAACAGCTGGCTTCTGTGAGCCCTAGCAGCAGTCAGATTAGAGTCACAGCTTGGCTTCAACTGGGAATCTCCAAGCTCAGCACTAGTAGCCGCCATCTCAGATTGCTCTGCAGCTCAGGCAGAGTGCTCCAGGAAAAACACAGGTGGGGGCTGACCTTGGCCTGCCTGGGAAACCCTGAGGCTAGAGCACCCTGTGGACAGCTACAGACCCTGCCCCTACATAGCTGATCCTCCACAGAGGGCAGAGGTTAGTGGTCAGTGATCACAGCCAGTCCTTGCTGCTGACTGGCCTGGGTAAATCCCTCCCATTGATCTGCCAACAGCAACCAAGACTCAACTATACAAAGAGGGTGTACTCAGCCCACACAAAGGGTGCACCTCAAGTACCCAGCTTGCATGATAGGGGAGTCTGTGCCACTGGACCCTACAGGACACCTACTGCGTTAGGCCACACTACCAAGACACAGAGTCAAAACAGCTCTACCTAATACATAGAGACAAACACAGGGAGGCTGCCAAAATGAGGAGACAAAGAAACATGGTCCAAATGAAAGAATAGATCGAAACTCCAGAAAAAGAACTAAATGAAATGGACATAGCAATATCAGATACAGAGTTCAAAACAGTGGTTATAAGGATGATCAAGGAGCTTAGTGAGGACTTCAACAGCATAAAAAAGATTCAATCAGAAACGAATGATACAAATGAGGATAGTATAATCAGCCTCTCAGACAAAAAGTCCAATATTTGGATCATAGGGATGCCAGAAGGAGAAAAGAAAGCACAGCCCTGGCTGGTGTGGCTCAGTGGATTGAATGTCAGCCTGCAAACCAAGGGGTCGCTGGTTCGATTCCCAACCTACCGCACGTGCCTGGGTTGTAGGCCAGGTCCCCAGTAGAGAGCACGTGAGAGACAACCACACATTGATGTTACTCTCCCTCTTCTTCTCCCTCCATTTCCCTCTCTAAAAATAAATAAATAAAACCTTTAAAAAGTAGAGAAAAAGAGCAAGGAATTGGAAATCTATCTGAAAAACATAGTGAAAGAAAGCCTCCCTAATTTGGTGAAGAACATAGACATGCATATCCCGCAGAGTCCCAAACAAGATGGATGCGAAGAGGCCCACTCCAAGGGTTAAAGATAAAGAAAGACTCTTAAAAGCAGCAAGAGAAAAGCAGTTAGTTATCAGATGGTTGCCAGATGGGAGTGGGGAGGGAGATAATGAGTGAAGAGGTGAGGGGACTAAGAAGAACAAATAGGTACTTACAGAATAGCCATGGGGATGTAAAGTACAGTATAGGAAATGGAGTAGCCAAAGAACTTATATGCATGAACCATGGCCATGAACAGTGGTGTGGGGATTGCCTGAGGGAGCAGGAGGCACTGGCTAGAGGGGGAAAAGGGGGAAAAATCAGGACAACTGTAGCATAATCAATAAAATATTATTTTAAAAATTCCAGCTTTCATCACATAGACATTTGAGAGGTTACTGTCCACTGCCAAAATATTGATTCATCCTGCCACCAAGTTTAAAATTGTGCTCCCATAGGTGCAGTACCATGCTGAATCTCCAGGTCTAGCTTAGCCAGCACTTCAATTCCCCTTGACTCTGTCCCTGGCCCTAATACTCTCCTTTGCTATCCGGTTTGGCCTTGAGTAACCACCTTTGCTTCCACTCATGAGATCCAACAAGGCTGGTATTCATAAGGGTAACTATCTTGCCCTCTGACCTCACTTCTCAACCTCTTCAGCTCTGGTCAACTTTATCTACACTCTACTTCAGATGCTCCTTTATGACCACTGTCGGGGCTGTGTCACCATCTCCTCTTTCAAAATCTTTTACCCCAGAACGTATTTCACTGACCAAAACTTCTAGTTCTTGAATTTCTCCCACTCTCTGACTTTCGAAATCTACTTTACATCCTCCTCATAAATTTCAGTCCAGCTCCTCTCTCTCCGCTCCCTTCTTACCTTGTGATTACCCAAGTTAATGATTCACTTACCCGCATGTCAAGTCCCATCAACCCATCCACTTAAGCTCCACACCCACATTGCTAAGGTCCAGTTCTGGGTATACCCAGCCATTTATCTTTCTCAAATATTCTGTTCCCAGGTTGTTAAATAATGCTGGAGAATATCATATAAATGTGTTAATTGACCTTACTTCAAATAGCATCAGCAGTGGTCCCATAACTTCAGTTAAACTTCAGAGTCTGTGATGTGGTAGATTTGGGATGAAGCTCAGGAATCTCACAAGCGTAATTCAGACACCATGCCCTCTTTCATTCTATGCAGCAGCAAGATACCTCTTCTACACCACTCAGCTCCCAGTCCCAGCCCTCCTACTCAGCTAACGATCTTTTCTTCCAATCCATTGGGAAAATACATGGGTTCATTGACTATAATGCCATTTATGTCCCTGCCCCAAAAGGTGCCCTAACTTTATTATTTATGTTGTCCTTTTGTCCTTCCTTCTTCTTTCTAAAGTTAGCCCTGATACCGGTGTACTGTCCCAGCCCCTCTAGGAACTTGGCTGAATAATGTTCCCCTCGCCTTCCTAAATCTCTCCCGACATTGGCTTCTTTCCCAGGGCCTAAAACAAGCTCAAGTCTTACCTATCCTCAAAAATATTTCTTCAAAGTTACTTTACCTTCAATTTCATTGTCTCAGTCAGTTTGGCCTACAAGACCTATAGGCTGGGTGGCTTAAACAACAAACATTTTTTCTCACAGTTCTGGAGGCTGGAAGTCTGAGATGAGGGTGCCAGTGCACTTGGGTTTGGGTGAGGACCCTCTTCCTGGCTGGCAGACAACCACTTTCTCACTGCATCCTCACATGGCTAGAGACAGCTCTGGTTTCTGTAATGCCTTTTAAGGGCACCACTCCTACCATGGGGACTCCACCCCCATAACTTCATTCAAAACCAATTTCCTCCCAGTGATCCCATCTCCAAATACTACGATATTGGACATATGAGTTTTGTGGAGACAGAAACATTCAGTTCATGGTAACCATTTCATCTCTCTCCTCCACTTTCTTTCTTCTACATTTTGGGAAGAAATAACCACTTCCCCTTGAGCAAAAAATCATATTAAATTGAGAAAAAATAAAAACAATTTAGAAGTATTTAAAACAAAACAAAATAAGTCTTGTAGTCCCAGCCCAGAGATAAGCACAGTTAACAGGTTGGAATGCTTCCCTCCAGAATTTTTTTTCAGTAGGTCTATATAAATATTTCTTTTTATTTCCCAAAGTGGGATTATAATATATATGCTAAAGTACATGTTCCACTTAAAATATTCCATGCATCTTTCAGTGCTGATGTAGAACTCATGTTTTTAATGATGGTGTAATATTCCAGTGGACAAGTGTGTCACAATTTAAACAAGTTTCTTTTTTTTACCCCTTCCCCACATATGATAAACAAGTTTCTTTTGATAGACAGTTGGTTATTTCCAATGTTTCCCCATTAAATGAACATCCTTATGTATATATTTGATTATCTCTTAGCATGATTGTCTAAAACTTGAATTACTGATTAAAGATTATATATATATAATGTTTTAAAAGTACCTATTTCTCCCATTCTTTTCAATATTGGTTAATGTAAATCCTTTCAGACTTTTCCCAATCTAACAGTTAAAAAATATTGTTTTAGTATGCATTTCTTTGGTTAATGATGAGGCTAAGCATCTTTCATGTGTTAGCTATTCTTTTATACATTTTTTTACTTCTGTCTTCTACCCACTTTTCATCTATGATGTTCAATATTTTATTTATTAATTTTTTTCACCCTTTACAATAGAAGAACGTAAAAATATAAATATTTTATCTGTTATATGTAGCAAATGATTTTCCAGTAAATCATTTATCTTTCACTTAAAATGGTGGTGTTTGACTGCCGTATAGAACCTTAGAAAATTTATGTACTTAAGTTCATAAACATTTCCTATAAGGTTTCCAACTTAATATTCATGTTAAGAAAGATCTGCTGTATCCCAAAATTACAAAAATATTAAATTTTGTCCTATATTTTATTCATTATTTTCATAATTTTATTTTTTACACTAGTTTTTACTTTTTGTTTATTTTTATTTTAAAAAATATTTTATTAAGCTATTACAGTTGTCCCATTTCCCCCCTTTATTCCCCTCTGCCCCACATACTCCCCCACTTTCCCATCCTTTAGTTCTTTTTTTTTTTAATTACTTTATTGTTGTTAAATTACAGTTGTCCTATTTACCCTCCCCCACCCCACCCCAGGCAAACCCACCTCCCTCCCTTGCTTCCCCCCTCCCCCTTGGTTTTGTCCATGTGTCCTTCATTGCAGTTCCTGAATACCCTTGTCCCCCTTCTCCCCTTCCCCTTCCCCTCTGGTTACTGCCAGAATGTTCTAAACTTCAATGTCTCTGGTTCTATTTTGTTTCTCTGATTGTATTTGCTTGCTTACCTCAGAAGCGT
>PVJI01032797.1:0-11849 GCA_004026765.1 Micronycteris hirsuta
TCATGACTTGGAATACTTCTCTCTAGCCCTTTCTTGCCTGAAAGGTCTCCTTCGAGAAATCAGCTGACAGTCTTATGAGAATTCCTTTGTAGGTAACTGTCACCTTTTCCCTTGCTGCTTCTAAGATTCTCTCCTTATTTTTCTCTTGGGTAATGTAATTATGATGTGCCTTGGTGTGTTCCTCTTTGGGTCCCACTTCTTTGGGACTCTCTGAGCTTCGTGGACTTCCTGGAAGTCTATTTCCTTTGCCAGATTGAGGGAATTCTCCTTAATTATCTGTTCAAATAAATGTTCAATTTCTTGGTCTTCCTCTTCTCCTTCTGGCAGCCCTATAATTCAGATGTTGGGTCCTTTACAGATGTCTTGGAGGTTCCTAAGCCTCTCCTCATTTTTTTGAATTCTTTTTTCTTCCTTCTGGTCCACACCGTTGATTTGAGTCCCAATTTCCTTCTCCTCCCTATTGGTTCCCTGCACATTCCCCCTCATTTTCTTTAGTGTATCCTTCATTTGTTCATTTATTTGTGTCCAACTTTCTTCCAATTTTGTGAGCATCCTGATTACCAGTGTTTTGAACTGTGCATCTGATAGGTTGGCTATCTCCTTGTCCCTTACTTGTAATTTTTCGGGAGCTCTGTTCTTTTCTTTCATTTGGGCCATTTTTTTTTTACCTCAGCGTGCCTGTTACTTTAAGGGGCAGAGCCTTAGGTGTTCACCAGGGTGGGGTAACCCACATCCATGCATTGTGATGCTGCCTGTGGGGGCAGGACCTGAGTGAACAATGTCTCTTGCTCTGCTCTCTGCACTTCCCTTGCTACCCACAAGCAAGCTGGGTCCTTCTGTGCTGGCTCCAGGGTGGGTAGGTGGGCTCACGTAGGTCCTAGTCCCTGTGGGTCTCTCCAACGAACTCTCCTGTGAACCTGGGAGTTTCTCCCGCTGCCACCTCAACCTCCACAGGTGTTTTCAATCAGTCTTTTGAGGCTTTATTTCCCCACGATGGTGGGTTGTGCGGTCTGCTCCGCTCCCTAGCTTCTTCTCCCAATTTATCTGCATGTGAATGAGGGACTGCCCGGTCCACCAGTCTCAGCCCCGCCGGGTCCAGGTGGGCTGGCCGCGCGTTTTGCCAAGTGCACTGGTCACATTTTGGTCAGGCACGCCCACCACGGGCCTCTCCCAGCAGCTGCAGCATTGCCGGTACCGCTCCACAAACTGCCGTCTTTCCGCTTGACTCTGCCCCACTTACTAGTCTGGATGAACGTATCTTCTTCAACTCCTTCATTGTTGGACTTCCACTCAGTTCAATTTTCTGTCAGATCTGGCTGTTTTTGTTTATTTAAATTGTTGTTTTTCCTTTTTTGGCTGTGCGAGGAGGCACAGTGTGTCTGTCTATGCCTCCATCTTGGCTGGAAGTCCCTGTTTTTGTTTTTTTTAATTGTTGTTTTTCCTCTTTTGGGTGTGCGAGGAGGCACGGCGTGTCTACCTATGCCTCCATCTTGGCCGGAAGCTCCAGGTAAAGCAATCTTGATAAAGAACAATAAAGCTAACAGAGAAACTATGAAGAACTTACGGCAAACTATATCACCAAAAAAAAAAGGACATACAAACAAACAACAAGGGCCCACAGGAAGTGAAGAATCTAATTTATGAATTGAAAAACACTGTATCAGGAATAAAAACAGGCTAGGTAAAGCAAGGATCGAATCAGTGACCTGGATGACAAGCAGGAAAAAAACTCCCAGAAAGATCAAGAAAAGGACAAAAGACTCAAAAAGAATGAACAGGTGTTAAGAGAAATGCAGGACAACAAGAAACATAATAATATCTGTATAATAGGGATACCAGAAGGAAAAGAAGAGGAGCAAGGGATAGAATATCTGTTTGAAAAAGTAATGATGGAAAACTTCCCTAATTTGATGAGAGAAAAAGGCACACAAATCCAGGAAGCACAGAGGGTCTCTATCAAGAGGAACCCAAAGAGGCCTACTCCAAGACACATGATAATTTAAATGACAAAACTCAAAGACAGAGAATTTTAGAGGCAGCAAGGGAGAAACAGGAAGTGACATGCAAGGGATCCCCAATAAAGCTAGCAGCTGACTTCTGAACAGAAATGTTACAAACCAGAAAAGAATGCCAAGAAATATTCCAAGTAATGAAAAGCAAAGGCCTTCAACCAAGACTGCTCTACACAGCAAAGCTCTCAATTAAAGTGGAAGACAAAATAATGAGCTTCACAGACAAAGGAAGGCTAAAGGAATACAGATCCACCAAACCAGCATTACAAAATATGCTAAAGACATTGCTTTAAAAAGAGGGAAAAAACAGTGAGAGAGAGAGAAGAACACAGGTATGAAGGGAGTCAAATGGCAATGAATAAGTGCCTGTCAATAATAACCTTAAATGTAAATGGATTAAATAATCCAATCAAAAGTAATAGGATAGCTGAATGGATAGAAAAACATGCAGGTATGCTGCCTACAAGAGACCCACCCTAGAACAAAAGACCTACAAACTGGAAGCGAAGGGTTGGAAAAAATATTCCAAGTAAATGGACAGGAAAAAACAGCAAGCATAGCGATACTTATATCAGACAAAACAGACTTGAAACAAAAGCCACAAAAACAGGCACTGAAGGCCGAGCTGGTGTAGCTCAGTGGATTGAGCGCAGGCTGGGAACCAGAGGGTCCCAGTTCGATTCCCAGTCAGGGCACATGCCTGGGTTGCAGGCCAGGTCCCCAGTGAGGGCCATGTGAGAGGCAACCATACATTGCTCTTTCTCCCTCCCTTCTCCTCTCTCTGAAAATAAATAAATAAAATCTTAAAAAAAAACAACAGGCACTGAAGGACACTTCATAATACTCAAGGGAAGAATCCATCAAGAAAACATAAACATTGTAAATATATATGCACCCAAAACAGGAGCACCCAAGATATAAGAAAAATCTTGGAGGACTTCAAGAAAGATATTGACAGCAACACAGTTATACTGGGGGATTTTAACACCTCTCTCAAAAATGATAGATCTTCCAAACAAAATATCAACAAGGATATTGTGGCATTGAACAATGCCCTGGATCAAATAAACTTAAAAGATATATTTAGAATGTTTCATCTCAAAGAAGGAAAATACACATTCTTTTCAAAAGCACATGAAACTTTTTTTAAAGATAGACCACACGATAGGGCACAAAACAAGCTTCAACAAATTTGAGAAAATTGAAATCATATCAAGCACTTTCTTGGATCACAAGGGCATTAAAATAGAAACAAATCCCTACAAAATAATTGAAAAATATTCAAACTCATGAATATTAAGTATCATGGCATTAAACAATGAATTGGTTAATAGTTATATCAAGGAAGGAATCAAAAAGTTTCTGGAAACAAAAGAAAATAAACATACAACGGTCCAAAACTTATGGGACACAACAAATGCAGTCCTGAGAGGGAAGTTCATAGTGATACAGTCCTACCTAAAAAAGATAGAAATATTTCAAATAAACACCCTAACCTTACATCTACAGGAACTGGAGGAACAGCAACAAATAATCCCCAGAGGGAGTAGAAGTAAGGAAAGAAAGAAGATCAGAGAAGAATGAAATAACATAGACTCTAAAAGAACAATTTACAGGATCAATAAATCCAGAAGCTGATTCTTTGAAAAGAAAAACAAAATGGACAAGCCTTTAAGCAGACTCATCTAGAAAAATAGAGAGAGGACCCAGATAAATAAAACAGAAGTGAAAGAGGAGAGATTACAACAGATGCCACAGAAATGCAAAGGGCTGTAAGAAATTACTACAAGAAACTATATGCCAAGAAATTTGAAAACCTGGGTGAAATGGACAAATTTCTAGAAAAATATAATCTTCCAAAACTAATGAAAAAGAAACAGAAAGCCTGAATAGACTGATAACAGCTGATTAAATTGAAGCAGTAATGGAAAAAAAAAAACAGCCCACAAATTTCCTGGACTGGAGAGTTTCACAGGAGAATTTTACAAAACATTTAAGGAAGAGGTAACTCCTTTTCTTCTCACACTATTCTAAAAAATCCAAGAAGAGGGAAGACTCCCAAAATCTTTTTATGAAGCCAGTATCATCCTAATCCCAAAACCAGATAAAGACTCAACAAAGAAGGAAAATTACAGGCCAATATTCCTGATAAACATAGACGCTAAAATCCTCAACAAAATACTGGCAAACCACATGCAGCAATACATCAAAAGGATCATACACCATAATAAAGTGAGATTTGTCTCAGGGATGCAATGATAGTACAATATTCACAAATCAATAAACATAATGCATCACATAAACAAAAGGAAAAATCACACAATAATATCAAGAGATGTGGAAAAACCATATGATAAGGTGCAGCACCCATTTGTGATAAAAAACACTCAGCAAAGTGGGAGTAGAGGGAGCATACCTCAACATAATAAAAACTACATACAAGAAACCTACAGCCAACATTATACTCGATGGGCACAAACTAAGAGGTTTCTCACTAAAGTCAGGAACAAGAAAAGGATGTGCGCTTCACTAGTTCTATTCAATATAGTATTGGAAGTCTTTGCCATAGCAATCAGACAAGAAAAATAAATAAAAGGCATCCAAATTGGAAAGGAGTAAGGAAAGCTGTAACTGTTCGCAGATGATATGACAGTGTACATAGGAAACTTTATAGACTCCACCAAAAAATTGCTCTACCTAGTAAGTGAACTTGGCAAAACATCAGGATTCAAAGTCAATATTCAAAAATAAAAGGCATTTCTATACACCAACAACAAAATATCAGAATCAGAAATCAGGAAAAATATCCCATTTGCTAAAGCAACAAGAAAAATAAATTACCTAGGAAAAAAACCTTACCAAGGAGGTAAAAGACCTAAACTAAGAAAGCTACACAGCACTGAAGAAAGAAATTAAGGAAGACACAAATAAATGAAGGCATATACCATGTTCATGGACTGGAAAAATTAACATTATCAAAATGTCCATACTACCCAAAGTAATTTATAGATTCAATGCAACCCCTATTAAAACATCTATGACATATTTCACAAATGTAGAACAAACTTTCTAAAATTTAAATGAAACCATAAATGATCCTGAATAGCTGTAGCAATTTTGAGAAAGAAGAACAAAGTAGGAGGGATAACAATTCCTAATACTAAACTATATTACAAAGCCAATGTAATCAAAACAGTCTGGTACTAGAATAAGAACAGACACAAAAAACAATGAAACAGAAGAGAGAGCCGAGAAATAAACCCATGTGTCTTTGATTAATTAATATTTGACAAAGGGGGCAGAAGCATAAAATGGACTAAAAATAACCTCTTCAACAAATGATTTTGGGAGATCTGGTCAGTCTCATATAAAAAATGAAACACAACCACCAACTTAAACCATACACAAAATTAAATTCGAGGTGGATAAAAGATTTAAATATGACTCATGGTACCATAAAAGTCCTAAAGGAGAACACAGGCTAGAAAATCTAAGATATTCCATGCAGCAATATTTTCATCAATATGTCTCCTAGAGCAAGGGACATAAAGCAAAGATTAAGCAAACAGGACTTCATCAAAATAAAAAGCATCTGCACAGATAAAGAAAACATCATCAAAATGAAAATGAAACCAACCATATGGGAAAATATATTTGCAAATGATACCTTAGACAAGGCTTTGATCTCCAAAATATATAAAGAATTCACACGACTCCACTTCAGGAAGATAAACAGCCCAATTAATAAATGAGCAAAGGACCTGAACGGACACATCTCTAAGGAGGTAAGAGGGCCCAGAGACATATGAAAGTATTCTCAGCACCACTAGCTATCAGAGAGCTGCAAATTAAAACCACAATGAGGTACCGTTTTACATCCATCAAAATGGCCATCATAACAAAATCAACAAACAACAAGTGCTGGCAAGGTTGTGGAGAAAAGGGAACCCTAATACACTGTTGGTGGGAATGCAGAGTGTTTCAGCCACTGTGAAAAACATTAAGGAATTTCCTCAGAAAACTGAAAATGGAACTGCCTTTTGACCCAGCAATTCCACTGCTAGGATTTTCCCTAAAAGCCCTGAAACACGAATTCAAAAGAACCTGTGAACCTCAATGTTCATAGCAGCACAATTTAAAATAGCCAAGCACTGGAAGCAAGCTAAGTGCCCACCAGTAAATGAATGGATCAAAAAAACTATGGTACATTTAGGTACATTTACATAATGGAATGCTACACAGCAGAAAGAAAGGAGCTCCTACCCTTTGCAACAGCATGGATGGAACTGGAGAGCATTATGCTAAGTGATATAAGCCAGGTGATGGGGGACAAATATCATATGATCTCACCTTTAACTGGGATATAATCAACAAAAGAAAAAAATAAGCAAACTATAACCAGAGTCATTGAAATTAAGAACAATGTGACAGCAACCAGAGGGGAGGTGGGAGGGATAATCGGGGGAAGGTGGAAGGGTTTTCAGGAACAACTATAAAGGACACATGGACAACACCAAGGGGGGTGGATGCAGGGGAGGAAGGTGGGGATGGCTGGGATGAGGGGGAGTTGTGGAGTGTAAATGAATAGAACTGTAATTGAACAATAATAAAATAATTTTTAAACAACTGTGGTACATTTACACAATGGAATACTATGCAGCAGAAGGAAAGAAGGGGTTTCTATCATTCGAGACAGCATGAATGGAACTGGAGAGTATTATGCTATGTGAAATAAGCCAGGCAGTGAAAGACAAATACCATATGATTTCACCTAATCAACAAAACAGAAAAGCAAACAAAATATAACCAGAGACATTGAAATAAAGAATAAACTGACATTTACCAGAGGGGATGAGGTAGACAGAGGGATAACAGGAGAAAATAGGAGAGGGGCCATCAAAGAATATGTATAAAGGATACATGGACAAAGCCAAAGGGTGTAGGTATGAGGGTGGGAGGTGGTGATAGGTGGGATGGGGGTGTGTGGTTGAGGGAAAATGGGAACAACTGTACTTGAACAACAATAAAAAATAAAATACAAAAATGAAAAATATGTATAAGAAACACACACACACACACACACACAAGAAAATTCTACAAAACAAAAGGAATAAGTTCTGTGACCTGAAAACTAGCTGAACAGCTCTTTTATATCAGCAAATGAGAAAAGAGGCACATCAAGGAGGGTAGGTGAGGCCAAGACTAGTGTCTCCATAACCACCCCCACTGCAACACTGTGACCCACAATCAAGAGGCACTGACTACCAGAGCTTCTGTCTTCATTAGGTACCCCAACTTTTTAGACCTGCACCTGACAAGTGAGCCCTCAAAATATCTAGGTTTAAAAATAAATGGAGTTCACATCTATAAAACCCAAAGGGCTCTAGTGAGCTGAGAAACACCTTTTAAATGGCTCATGCACAGACTCACTCACCTCAGGGCTCAACATAAAAGCAGTCATTTAAAAAATAATTGCCTTTATATGAAAGAGATTAATTTGTTAATCATAAAGCATGGGCCATTGGGGAAGGAGTTTGTTGGGATATTTTCCAAGGACAGAAGTTCTGGCACATGCTATTTGGCTCTTTCTATTTTGACAAAGCCACCAGATGCCATTTCTTTAGATAGATGATAGATAGATAGATGATGATAGATAGATAGATAGACAGATAGATTGATAGATGATAGATAGATAGATAGATAGATAGATAGATAGATAGATAGATAGATAGATGATAGGTAGATAGTCTGGCAAAAATAATGCCCTTTTGTAATAACAAAATCTTTTATTACAAAATCATAAGCATGTAATTATGTAACATAATGATGTGACACTCAGGCACACCATATGACAAGTTAAGTGAAATGTTCAAATTAAAACTATAAATTATTGCAACCATATTAATACTCTACCAACCACACTCAAGCAAGACCCTGTTTTTTCTCAACAGATCCCACCTTTGCCCTACAATTGTAAGGCACTGTCTTTGTGCTCTCCCTCTATGTTGCTAAAACTGAGGTGCCATCTGTGTTTTCCTTTCTCAGCAGCTGCCATCTTTGCATTATTCCTTTACCATCCTCCACGATGATAGTATCTCTCAGAGGGAAGTTTTTAAATATGTCTGGTGACAGGTTTTTTGCAACTGCACCCCAAAGAATACCACTTGAACACCTGGCTCTGATGCCAGGGGAATAGACTACCACCCTCACAGCACTGCACAGATAGTAGGATGAAACACACTGCAGTCTTTCTGAGAAAAAGGCCTACTTTCTTTTCTAGGCGCTTTAGTATGAAGGGCAGGCTTTTGGTCTAGTGAACTTCTAGATGCCTACAGAGATGGTCTCAGGGAATGGTAGGTCAGTGGATACAATTTTTGTGCTCTCCGTCTGCCTGACTCTAGTTTATCAGTGTCTCCTAGAAAGAAGCTTATACCCTTGTGTTGTGCCCCATTTTTGCAGCTGCTGCCAGAGAACACCTCTGCATGGCTTGGCTTTTGTGGCCAGTGGCACTCCCACAAGACTGTAAACAATAGAGAGTTCTTAAACAGCTAAAACTCTTAGGGCACAGCAAGAGGCAATAGACCCATGAGCTCAGTCTTTCTGTTAAAGGAGCCTATAAGCTTACCATCTTTGCTGTAGCTGATGGCGAACCTTTCCAGAGTCCTCAGATAGTAGGTGCAATCTTTGTGCTCTCTATCTACTACATTCCAGAGCACCAGGATCTTTTGGAAGGGAATTCTTACATGTGCCTGCTGCCCAGGTTTTCATGTCTGGTGCCACCCAGAGGATGCCTCTTGAATTCCTGACTCTGGTGGCTAGGAAGTCTTATGTTTCTGGGTTGCATGGGACTATAAAAATTGGAGAGATAGTTCTTGGCAAGCTACCACACCAAGGACACTTCACAGAGAGTAAACTGAAACACAGTGTCATTATTTCTGAGAAAGAGGCCTATTTGCTTTACCTGGAGCTTTGGTCTAAAGGGTGACTTCAAATTTAGCACACATCTACAGGCCTGTGGAGATGCTCTCAGGAAACACAAGCCAGGACACACCATCTTGTGATCTTCTTCTGCCTCACTACAGCTCACTGGTATATTCCAGAAAGGAGCTTGTACACACATCTGGAGCCCCTATTTGTATAACTGTCACCCAAGAGACACCTCCAGATCACCTGATATGGTGTCTAGCAAGGCTTATGCTTGTGATCTAACAGGACTGCATATATTTGCATACATTAAAAGTTGCTGCCTAAGAGTCTGGCTTCCAATCAACCTGATCCTAGGTGCTGACTAAGAATCTCCCTTTGGGACACTGGCAGGTCTTGGCATTCCATCAAAAACTGGAAGCTATTAAAAATAAAATAGGCTGCTTAGACAATCACACAGGTTCAAGAGACAATCAAGAGCAAGGGCAGGCTAAATGATAATGTTCGTCTCCTGCAAGGCCATTCCTTCAAGACTAGGAGAGTTGGCTGTTTCATCTTAATACATAGAAACCAACACAGAAGTTTTCAAGATGGCAACAGAGTAAATGGATCTTGTGTTCACCTCCTCCTAGAACCTAACTGGAAATTCAACTAAATTGGGGAAAAATTACCCTGAATGACAAATTGAAGACCATATGAACAGGATATTTAGAACCAGGCAGCTGTAAAAGAAGCCACTTGAGGCTGGTAAGAAGGGCAGAGAAGCAAAAGGGGTTGGTGCCGCTCCCGAGGGCAGCGATATTTCAGCTGTGGGAGGATCCCTCCCCCTACCCCAGAAGAGCAGGGCCTAAAGCCCTGCACAGGTTCCCCAGCATAGAGCACCAGAGAAAGGAAGAGATGCCAATATAGCATTGGGCAATAATAAACAGGGGATTTCCACCAGGGAGAGACGAAGTCTGCTGGGAGCATACACACCCTAAAGGGACAATGCACAAAATTGAATTAACAGTCACTCACGCTGGGTTCCAGCAGAGGGAGTCTGAAGTAGATGGGGATCTCCAGAGGAGAGTCTAGGGTGTTTGGCTCTGGGGAGAGACATGAGGGACTGCCACCAAGATCCAGTGCAGAGTCAATCTCGGTAAGGGGCAGCAGACATCTCTTCTGGGCAGAACAATCCCCTCCCAGCTGCCTTAGCTGGAGGAAGGCAATTTCCCCACCCTTAGGAATTTCTCACATCCTACCCTTCTCACCTGAGAAACCAGCAGCATAGGCAGGGGTGAGGTGTAGCAATCTGGGAAGATTCAGAGGGGATTAGTGACTGGCATTGGGAGGATTTATTCTCCCCACTTTCCAGTGAATCTGACTGGTGCTACCCCATGGGAGATCCAATAGAAACTCCTTTCTGTCTTCTGGCAGATCCAACCTGTAGGCTCTGTAAGCCTCACCTGCCTAAATACTAGGGACTCTGCCATGCTAAAATCAGAGAATAATCCAGGAGAGACTCAGTGGCTTTGGGGTGGGGGTCATACCCACCACCTTCCTTGACACCTGAATGGCACCTCCCTCTCACTGGAAAACCATTAGCTCCATCTTTTTTATTCTGCCAGAACTTCTTTCAGTGATTAAGCCTAGCAGAGATCTGGCAGGCAGCAGAGGCAGATGGGGGTGCCTTGGGACATTTCCTTGCCTGCCTGACCCATCTAGACCCAGTAAAAACTGACCTTGGAAAGCAGCTGCTCCTTACCAGGCACAGCCAGGTCCAGCAGAGGCAGCCACAAACTGTGGATCACTTAGAGCTTCAAGCAAGTTGCAGAGGGCAAGGCACAGACAGCACATCTGATATAGACCTGAGCCACAGTCCGTACTTAGGGGTCCAGAACAAGAACTCCAGGAGGAAGCACCAGACAACAACAGAGCAAGATCCGAAAAACTTCACAAACAGCATATCCAAAGGAAGATCACAGAGACTGGATCTCTGCAGAGAAGAACTCTTTCTCTTCTTTTAATGTTTCACCTTTTAAAATTTTGCTTCTTGCATCTCTATATATTTTCACTTTGTTCTTTCCCATTTTCTTTTTTATTCTTTATTATTGCCAGTTTCAAAATTATTTTATTGTTGTTCAGTTACATTTCTTTGCATTTTCCCCCACCCCAGCCATTCCCACCTCCCTCCCTTGCATCTACCCCCTCTTGGTTTTGTCCATGTGCCCTTTATAGTTGCTCCTGAAAACCCATCCTCCCTTCCCCCCATTATCCCCTCCCACCTCCCCTCTAGTTACTGTCAGATTGTTCTTAATTTCAATGCCTATGGTTATAATTTGCTTGCTTGTTTCTTTTGTTGATTAGGTTCTACTTACAAGTGACATCATATGGTATTTGTCCCTCACCACATGGATTATTTAACTTAGCATAATGCTCTCCAATTTCATCCATTCTGTCACAAAGGGTAGAAGTTCCTACTTTCCTTCTGCTGCATAGTATTCCATTGTGTAAATGCACCTAAATGTAACATAGTTTTTTTCAATTTTTTACTTTACTGTTGTTCAATTACAGTTGTCTGCATACTCTCCCCTCCCCTCCCCCTCCAATCCCACCTCCCTTCCCTGCCTCCCTCCCCACCCTTGGTTCTGTCCATGTGTCCTCTATAGTGGTTCCTGAAAACCCTTCTCCCCATTGTCCCCTCCCCCCTCTCCCCTGGCTATTGTTAGATTGTTCTTCTGCCTTTCCCCCCCACTCCAGCCCAACCCTCTAGCCCACCCCACCTCCCTCCTGCATCCTCCCCCCACAACCCATTATTGCCCATGTGTCCTCTATAATTGCTTCTGAAAA
Organism: Micronycteris hirsuta; assembly: GCA_004026765.1. Lineage (NCBI taxonomy): Eukaryota > Metazoa > Chordata > Mammalia > Chiroptera > Phyllostomidae > Micronycteris > Micronycteris hirsuta. Next base: position 11,766 of record PVJI01032797.1, read on the forward strand.
CCCTTCACTTTTTTCCCCTAAAATTCCCTCCCCTCTACCCTCTGGTCACCATCAGCCTGCTCTCAATTTCAGTGTCTTTGGTTA
>PVJI01032798.1:0-11849 GCA_004026765.1 Micronycteris hirsuta
CACAGCTCAAAAATACCAGGGACAGTGTGCAACCAGGGCCCCTCGGCTGGGGCTCGCTGGCGCACAACCCAGGGACAAAGATAAAAGTGAGCTCAGGTGCATGGAGCTCACGCCTGCAGCTGGGGACAAAGCCCTTGCCATCCAGCCCTGGTGCTGGTAGCCCGGCAGGACCAATCAGCTTTGTGGGAATAAGGCAGAAGCACCCAGTTGAGGGGAGCGGCAGACCGGAGCTGCAGACTGCACAAACTCTTGACTCAGAGAGGGGGCCAAACTATCCAGAAAGGGTGAGGAGAGAACCTATTATTTAGACCAGCAGAGAGAAAATAGGCGGTGGGAGAGTGGCCCCTATCAGGTACACACCAAAAGACTGTTTGGACCCAGAAGCACACCGAGGAGCTGGGCTGGTGACTGGACAACAGTGAAGAGTGCACCTCAGGAAGGAAGAAAAGCAAAACTAGTATCTTCCCAGCTGGACGCAGCCTGGCCGGACAGCTTTAAAATCAGAAAGCTGAAGGTTTGTTTTGTTTTGTTTTTTAACCCTTCTTCCTCTCTGTCCTTCACTATTTTTTAATTCCTTCTTCCTCCCTTTCCTTTAGTATTCCTAGTCCCCTTTTCCTCATATCTCTTTTCTTTTTTACTTTTTTGTTTTGTTTGGTTTTGTTATTTTTTAATGTATAAAAAAATATATTATTTTAGTTCATCCTTCCATATTTTCCTTCTTTATACTTTATTCTGCCTTCCTCCCTTCCTTTCCTTATAGTATTCTTTCTCCCTTCCTTCATTCCTTTTTTTTCTTCTTTCTTTCCCCCTCGCCCCCCTCTCTTCTTTACCTACAGGTGAGACAGTAAAGCCTGGAGCTATGAAAAGACCAGGGTTAGTCCGGGACTGGGGCAGTCCAAAAAACAGAGACAGTGAGACAAAATTAACTTCGCTACTCCAGAGAACTTGACAGATTAATTTAAGAAACAGAGGATAGCAAGAAGAGTCTCACAAACAATGGGAAGACAAAGAAACAACCCCCAAATGAAAAGAAAGTAAAAAAACCCCAGAAAGAATGATAAACAAAACAGACGTAAGCCAACTATCAGATATTGAGTTCAAAGCATTGGTTATCAGGAAGCTCAAGATGCTCGATGAGCTTGCAGAGAACTTCCAGAAACTACAGGGAAACTACAATGAACTCACTGCCAAATATGTCAACATGAAAAAGGAAATAGAAACTATCCAAAAGGGCCAAGCGGAAATGAAGAAAACAATATCTGAACTAAAGAACACAATAGAAGGAATCAAAAGCAGGCTTGATGAAGCAGAGGATCGGATCAGCAAGCTGGAAGACAAGGTAGAAAAAAACATCCAAAAAGAGCAGGAACAGGAAAAGAGAATCAGAAAGAATGAAGAGATATTAAGGGAAATGCAGGACAAAATGAAATGTAATAATATTCCTATAATAGAGATACCAGAAGGAGAAGAAGAAGGGCAAGGGATAGAAAGCATGTTTGAAAAAGTAATGATGGAAAACTTCCCTAATCTGATGAGAGAAAAAGTCACACAAGTCCAAGAAACACAGAGAGTCCCAATAAAAGGAACCCAAACAGGCCCACTTCAAGACACATCATAATTAAAATAGCAAAATTCCAAGACAAAGAGAGAATCTTAAAGGCAGCGAGGCAGAAACAGGAAGTAACATATAAGGGAACCCCAATAATATTAGCAGCTGCCTTCTCAACGGAAACACTGCAAGGCAGAAAAGACTGGCAAGAAATATTCCAAGTCATGAGAACCAAAGACCTGCAACCAAGGCTACTGTAGCCAGTAAGTCTCTCAATTAAGACAGATGGCCAAATAAGAGGCTTCCCAGACAAAAGAAGTCTAAAGAATACACCTCCGCCAAACCAGCTCTACAAAAGATGCTAAAGGGACTGCCTTAGGGAAAGGAAGGAAAAGAGAGAGAGAGAGGGAAACACAGGAATGAAAAAAAAAAGACAATGAATAAGTACCTATCAATAATTACCTTAAAAGTAAATGGATTAAATGCTCCAATTAAAGGATATAGAATAGCTGAATGGATAAGAAAGCATGAGCCACATGTATGCTGCCTACAAGAGACCCACCTCAAGACAGAAGACCTTCACAGATTGAAAGTGAAGGGCTGGAAACAAGTTTTCCAAGCAAATGGACAGGAAAAAAGAGCCAGGGTAGCTATACTCATATCAGCCAAAATAGACTTCCAAAAATGGGCCACTAAGAGAGACCTAGAAGGACACTTTATAATACTCAAGGGAAGAATCCACCAAGAAGACATAAACATTGTAAATATATATGCACCCAAATGCAGGAGCACCCAAATACATAAAGAAAATTTTGGAGGACTTCAAGAAAGACATTGATAACAACACAATTATAGTAGGGGACTTCAACACCCCACTGTCAAAAATGGACAGATCCTCCAAACAAAATATCAGCAAAAATATTGTGGCATTGAACAATGCCCTGAAATAAATGGACTTAACCGATATATACAGAGCCTTTTACCCTAAAGAAGCTAGATACACATTCTTTTCCAATGCACATGGAACATTTTCAAAAATAGACCATATGATAGGAAACAAAACAAGCCTCAACAAATTCAAGAAATTTGAAATCATATTAAGTATTTTCTCTGACCACAAGGGACTGAAATTAGAAACCAACCCCAAGGAAAAACACCCAAAACACTCAAAATCATGGAGACTGAATAGCATGCTACTAAACAATGAATGGGTCAAGGACGAGATTAGGGAAGAAATCAAAAAGTTCCTTGAAACAAATGAAAATGAATTTACAACAACCCAAAACGTATGGGACACAGCGAATGCAGTCCTGAGAGGGAAGTTCATAGCGAAACAGTCCTACCTACGAAAAATAGAAACAGTTCACACAAACAACCTGACTCTATGCCTACATGAACTCGAGGAACAACAACAAAGACAACCCAGAGCAAGTAGAAGGAAGAAAACAACCAAGATCAGAGAAGAATTAAAAGACATAAAGCCTAAAAAAACAATTCTAAGGATAAATGAATCCAGGATCTGGTTCTTTGAAAAGATAAAATAGACAAGCCTTTAAGCAGGCTCATCAAGAAGAAAAGAGAGAGGGACCAAATAAATTCAATCAGAAATCAAAGAGGATATATCACAACTGAATCCACAGAAATACAAAGGATTATAAGACACTACTATGAAGAACTGTATGCCAAGAAATATGAAAACCTGGGGGAAATGGACAAATTTTTAGAAAAATATACTCTTCCAAAAATCAATAAAGAAGAAGCAGAAAGCCTGAACTGATCAATAGCAGCGGATGAAATTAAAGCTGTAATCAAAAAACTTCCAACACACAAATGCCCTGGACCAGATGGTTTCACAGGAGAATTCTACAAAGCATTTAAGGAAAAACTAACATCTATCCTTCACAGACTATTCCACAAAATCCAAAATGATGGAAGACTTCCAAACTCTTTTTATGAGGCCAGCATCATCCTAATCCCTAAACCAGAAAAAGACACAACAAAGAAAGAAAACTATAGGCCAATATCACTGATGAACATTGACGCTAAAATCCTCAACAAAATATTAGCAATCCGCATCCAGCAATACATCAAAAAGATCATACACCATGACCAAGTGGGATTCATCCCAGGGATGCAAGGATGGAACAATATTCGCAAAACAATAAACGTAATATATCACATAAACCAAAGCAAAGACAAAAATCACACAATTTTATCAACAGATGAAGAAAAAGCATTTGATAAAGTACAGCATCCGTTTATGATAAAAAACACTTAGCAAAGTGGTAATAGAAAAAGCATTCCACAACATAATAAAGGCCATGTATGAGAAACCTATAGCCAACATTATACTCAATGGACAAAAACTAAAATCTTTACCACTAAGTTCAGGAACAAGAAAAGGATGTCCACTATCACCACTTCTATTTAACATAGTACTGGAAGTTTTAGCCACAGCAATCAGACAATAAAAGGAAATAAAAGGCATCCAAATTGGAAAGGGGGAAACAAAACTGGCGTTGTTTGCAGACGACATGATAGTGTACTTAGAAAACCCTATAGACTCTGCCAAAAAACTACTCGATCCAATAATTGAATTCAGCAAAAAAGCAGGATATAAAGTCAATATCCAGAAATCAAAGGCATTTTTATATACCAAGAGTGAAACAGCAGAAACAGAAATCAGGAAAAAATATTCCATTTGATATACCAACAAAAAAATAAATAAATAAAATACCTGGTCATAAACTAACCAAGGAAGTAAAAGACCTGTACTCAGAAAACTACGCAACACTGAAGAAAGAAAACATGGAACACAAACAAATGGAAACATATACCATTCTCATGGACTGGAAGAATCAACATCATTAAAATGTCCATACTACCCAAAGCAATTTATAGATTCAATGCAACCTGTATCAAAGAACCAATGTCATATTTCATGGTATAGAACAAACACTTCAAAAATTTTATATGTAACCATACACGACCCCGAATATCAGCGGCAATTTTGAGAAAGAAGAGCAAAGCAGGAGGGATCACAATCCCTGATATCAAACTATATTACGAGGCCACTGTAAGCAAAACAGCTTGGTACTTGCACAAAAACAGACAGATAGACCAATGGAACAGAATAGAGAGCCCAGAAATAAACCCAAGTCTCTACGGGCAATTAATCTTCGACAAAGCGGGTAGAAGCATGAAATGGAATAAAAATAGCCTCTTCAACAAATGGTGTTGGGAAATCTGGACGGCCACATGCAATAAAATGAAACTCGAGCACCATCTTACACCATACACAAAAATAAATTCAAGGTGGATAAAAGACTTAAATGTAAGTCATGACACCATAAAAGTTCTAGAAGAAAACATTGGTAGGAAAATCTCAGACATTCCATGCAGCAACATCTTCAGTGATATGTCCCCTAGAGCAAGGGACATAAAGGAAAGAATAAACAAATGGGACCTTATCATAATAAAGAGCTTCTGTGGGGCTAAAGAAAATAGTATTAAAATTAAAGGAGAACCAATCATATGGGAAAACATATTTTCCAATGAAACCTCAGAAAAGGGTTTGATCTCCAAAATATATAAAGAACTCATACAACTCCACTCCAGGAAGACAAAAAAAAAACAGTTAAAAATGGGCAAAAGACATGAACAGACACTTCTCGAAAAAGGACATACAGAAGGCCCAGAATTATATGAAAAGATGCTCAACATCATTAGCCATCAGAGAGATGCAAATTAAAACCACAATGATATACCACCTAACATCAGTCTGAATGGCCATCATCAACAAAGCAACAGATAACTGTTTGAGGGGATGTGGAGAAAAGGGAACCCTACTGCACTGTTGGTGGGAATGAATACTGGTGCACCCACTGTGGAAAACAGTATGGAACTTCCTCAGAACATTGAAAATGGAACTGCCTTTTGACCCAGCAATTCCACTACTGGGATTATACCCTAAGTACCCTGAAAAACCTATTCAAAAGAATCTATGCACTCCAGTGTTCATAGCAGCACAATTCACAATAGCCAAGTGCTGGAAACAACCTAAGTGCCCATCTACAAATGAATGGATCAAGAAACTATGGTACCTTTACACAATGGAATTCTACGTAGCAGAAAGGAAGAAGAAGCTTATACCCTTTGCAATAGCATGGATGGAACTGGAAAGCATTGTGCTAAGTGTAGTAAGCCAGGCAGTGAGAGACAAATACCATATGATCTCACCTTTAGCTGGAACATAATCAACAAAAGCAAAAAGCAAGCAAAACATAACCAGAGACATTGAAAGTAAGAACAGTCTGACAGTGGCCACGGGGTAGGGGGGAAAGGACAATATGGACAAGGGTTTACAGGAGCCACTATGGAGGACATATGGACAGAGCCAAGGGGGAGGCTGGAGGCCGAGGAGGGAGGTCTAGGAGGGAGGTGGGGTTGGAGAGGAAAGGGGAGGGGAGGGGAGAGGATGCAGATAAATGTAATTGAACAACAATAAAGTAATTATTTAAAAAAGAAAAACAAATAAATTTCCCTTCCCCCCACAAAAAAATAAATAAATAAAATAAAATCCACACTTTCTAGGTTCCTCACCATACCGTCTACATGAAGATTTCTTCTGCCAGGTTCTCTTGGCAAGGAGGGGGAAGTGCCCTGCATCCGCACCCACAACAGCAATACAGGCTACAGCAACAAGCAAGCAAAACGCAAGCACTGCTGTCCAGGTCAGCAAGAGCCCACCGCCATTCAGTGGTTAGGGATGCCCACCTTTCCTGTAAAGGATCACCTCTCAGGCATTCAATGGCATGGGTTTCAGAGGCGCCCATAATGCTGGACTAACACTGTGGTGGACATCAGGAACATATAAACTGCATTCTGCCCCTACTAGGGCACGCACCCCACCTTGGGATGCAGTAAGCATATCTGAAGCCGTAGGGTTTTGAAAGGCTACTTTCCTTAACTGATACACTTCCTCATTGAAGAAGCTCAAGGATTCATGCATTGTATTCAATGCAGGAGAAGTTATCTGTCTCAGTGACTATAGAAGCAGCCTGAGGAGAAAAAACAGCTAATGGATAATTCCAACAGGGGGTAGGCTTTATTCAGTGTCAAGCTTCAAACACTTGGCAATTTGTTGGATGGCTCACAAGTGTTTTCTGAACTGGGACAGGCAAATAGGGCAGTGCCCAAGTACAATGACCAGTCCAATGTCCAAGTAGGTAAGGCCAACCATGTGAGACACACACCCAGACGGCTCCTGTAGGAACTGCTGCCCACGCATCATCCTGTAGCTCCCCCAAATGCTCTAGAGTCTCAGCCTGACACAGACCTGTCAGAGCCAAGCCCACCTGGGCTTGTCCTTTCAGGTTCTCAATGCAAAGGGGAGCTGGTCAGCCAGTTCCATGGCCTCAGCTCTGAGCCATGCTGAGACATCCCATACAGAGTAGCTGCCTAAGGGCTTCGGTTGGTCAGACCACTGCTTGGCCCCATCACAGATGTCAGTCCAGGTTGCATTCCACAAGGGTTGTTTACTGTTCTTCTGGTACTTAAGCCAAGTCCAATTTCAGACAGAAGCAGGAGAGATGGACCATGGGAGGTCAGCCAATGTGTTCAGGGGAAGTTCAGTGCTGGCACAGCATGCAGATGGCTTAGGTGCTGAGGCATAGGTAAGAATCCACTCCTCTAAACTGTTACCTGCACTCTAAGGGAGAAAAGACAGAGCAGTAATAGGCGTCAGTAAAGACAAGTCACCACCCTCAGGCAATAAACAAGGCAGCTTCTGGTCAGCCTGTAAGACAGTGGCTGGCAGAGGGGGTTGTCCTGGGCGTGAATACCAGACCTTTTGTGCCTCAACTGGGGGTTCAGCATCTACTTGCAATAACAGGGGAGAACTCATAATGAACCACTGAGAAATCACAAAGGTGCCACAAGAAGCATTCTGTAGTTTGCTGGCCCTGGACATCTCACATTTAAGATTGGGGGCCAAGTCTCTATCACCCAGGGCCCTATTTATAAGTTTCTCTCCACCTCATTACCCTAAGGGACAACAAAAGCCACCCAATGCATGTGGGGTGCTTTTATTTCTCAAGGTCACATTTAAGTGGCTGTTTGCCATTCCTTTAGGCCCTCCAGAGCAGGCAAGGGAATATTCCCTTATTTTCCCATGCCTGGTTTCAGCAACGCACCCTTAGTCTGTACTTGCAACTCAATTGGAGCTTCAGTCGAGTGGAGCAGTGCTTTAAGCGGAGCTCTACCCCCCTCCAACTCCTCTCATTTAGAATCTGGAGGACAGTCAATTAGCATTTCATTCAAAACATGGGTATAGGAGTGGCAGCTGCAGCCCACAGGCCCTGATTTAGAAGACCATTGTACCATTCAATCATTCCACCGATGTGGGGATAATAGGCCACATTAAATTTCCATTCAGTGAGCAAGTCCCAAGTCTGTTATTGTACCAGGACCCAAGTCAAAAGTGTCCTCTGATCACTTTCAATGATTAAGGGTCCCCCTAAGCAGCACCTAACCACTCCCACGCAGCAATCACTGCTTCCTGATCTGGGTTCTGTATGGGATAAGCAGCTGAAAGTCCTGTGTCATGTCCACACCTGTAATAGGATACTTATAGCCTTCTCAACTAGGTAGGGGACCAATTACATCCACCTACCACTGGGCCGGGCATCCCTGTCCCCAGACTGCCTGTCCAGAACTTCCAACAGGCCTTCGATGATGCTCTCTCCAGCAGATAACACAGGTGTGTCAAGCTTCTTGTACCTCTGTCAATGTAACAACTAACCCCCAAATTTTGATGGTAGACCACATGGTCTTTCTTCTAGCATATAAGATGCCAAGGTGTAGCCACTGGGCTACTTCCCTTCCTAAGGGACTGGAAGGTGCCATTCCTAGCCACCACACCTTGACTAGAGTATCAGACTCATCATTCCCAGGGGAAGTAAGAAGTGCATGTCCTGTAAAATGATATACAGTGATTCGATTCTGGTGGCCTAAGCCCCTTAAGTCTTGCCACAAAATCTGTCCCCACAGTGGTTTCTGCATGACCATCCATTGATTGTATGCCATGTAGAGATCCATAATATTGGCCCTGAGAACACTACCCAGCTATTTGTGCAAATTGTCAGGGTGGGGCTTCACTCACTGCCAGGAGCCCTGTGGCTGGGATTTCTGACCACTGGCTGCTCTGTTCCAGGCCAGCATCAAACCAGATTGTGTCTGTCTCCGGTGGAATTGCTGCAGTGGTCCACAGAGCAGGCTGGCCCCTGCTGGACCCATCAGTGTACCATGCATCTGAGGGAATAGATTGCCGACCCTTCCATCTCTTCTATAGGGATGGGAAGAGTACATTTCTCATCTACAGAAATAACGGGACCTAACACTTCCTGTAGCTCAACCCACAAAGGGCTAGTGGACGGAGTACTTCTTTGTTGCAGAGAAGCCCCCCACTTAACTAATGTGGATTTCTGATCCATCCTACTACAAGACTTGGCCATCAAGTCCCCGTTCCTCCCTGCAATGGGATACGTAGTCCTAACTGTCAGGGGAGCAGTTTCTGATACAGCCTGTGTGGCCAACAGGGCAGCATATACCGCAGCCAACTGCTTTTCAGTCAAGGAGTAGCGTATCTCTGCTCCTTCCTTAGTTGGGACCAGAAACCCGAGTGTTGACTTAGCCCTTCTGATCACTGCCACAGACTCCACCCAAAGCCTTCCTGTGCCACATGGACATGTAGCTCACAGGGTCTAGCAGGATATTTCCTCTCTCTTGTTGGGAGGTTGGCACCACCAAATGGTCCTTTTGAATCACAGGATGAGCCTTTTTGGAACACACCCCCGGGCTGTGGACAGATAATTTAGGCCCGCACAGGAAGCTGCTGGGAGGGAACCAGGGGCTGCACTTTCCCAGCACCAGTACACACCAGTTGGGTGGGCTCTGGTGGTTGGTGCTTCCACTGCATCCCCTTGGATCACCTACCTGCTGTTTCTGGGACTCCATGTGGCGCCGTCATCCTCTGGGGCCTATCTGACAGGCACTACTCTGGCCTGCAGCTACCATCACCATGGCTCTCTGGTGCCCTCCTCATCAGTGGGCTTTCCCAGTGCCAGCTCCAGCGTACATTCTCTGGGCCTCGCTGGTAACGCTGCCAGCTCGAACATCTCCTTAGACTCCCTGCCTCCTGGAACACTGCTGGAAATCTCTGCTCCTCAAGCTATGCCTTGACCCACAGGCACGAAAGCACAAGCTGCTTGCCCCCAGGGATCCCCGCCTCTTCTGATCAGCATGCTGGCAGCAGAGTTTTCTGGGTGCTGGCTGCTGGCTTACCCAGAGCGCCCAGCCCTGGCATGCCCTCTGGCCAGTCACTCACAGCAACTGTGTTCAATGTCTGTGTAGGGCAAGGGAATGAAGAGCACTCCCACACCCAAGGTGTGTCCAGGAGCCATAGGCTGCTGACCTAAGCTAACTCAGTTCCTTTCCCCTCCATCCTTTTCCCCTGAATAGCTTACTATGAGAGGGGAGAGGAATAGCAGCTGCTCAGCTACTCAGAGTCTTTTTACCAGGGTCCAGACTGAAACCTTCAATGGTTTTTATTTTCTCTGTCTGGATGTTCGTGGAGTTTTGCCGCATCAGGGAAGTACAGTCTCCTCCTCTTCAGCCTCCAGGGCATTTGCTCCCGCTCTGTGCTCTGGGAACTTCACTGCCTTGAGAAGTGTAGTCTCTGTCTCAGTCACAGCTCCCAAAGCTGAAAGAAACACCCAGCCCACGGTCTCCACAGCCGCCCCGGCACTGGGCTTTTCTAGGGTCTTCCCCCCTACCCACAGGGCTTTTGCCACTGTGTGCCTGCACCACTGATATGGGGCCAGTCATGGGATTGGATGCCAAGCTCCCAGGGGCCTGGCCACCAAATGCTGCCTGCTGGGGACCGCCTGACCACCCCAAGCCTCTATCTGGGGCTCTGGCTCCAAACCATTCTGCCACAAATCCTGGCAACTACATCAATTGTGTTGTGACGCTTAAAGGCCAGGAAGGTCCATGCTATCTGCGCAGATGGAATGATATCCACGGAACTTCTGGGATGGCTGGCATGCCTCTACTCACTATTGGGGAGCCATGGATGCAGCAAGCTGCATGTCTATCTGCATGTGTCATGCCGTGGCCCTTGCTCCCCAACATGGAACTCATTGGGGCATCTGTCCCTTTGCATGTCACTCCCTGGTGAGAAGCCCCTACTTGTTTAGTACTGGAAGGGACCAAAGCCGGAAAAATGGGAGAACATTATATAACATAACATGATTCTGCGCATGAGAGGCCACTTCATGTTATGGGAACAGTTGATCAGATACAGTCTCAGGCTATGAGAATACTGGTTATCCGGCCCGTCTGAGGCTATTGGAACAGGGCTTCCCTTTGTTACCCACATACCTGGGTGAGGAAGCCAGACTGCCTCCATTTACCCTACACTGTCCTACTAGGCTCCAGACTTGCCACCAAGCTCCTGGGCTTCTTGGCCCCTACTTGGGTTCTCAGGCTGGCTCCAAATTGTGGCCACAGTTTTAGAATAGGTCTCCACCTCCAACTTACTAACTTTCTGTGCATTAACAGCTTCTGAGGGTGGTGTTAACATACTCCCTCCCCTTTCTCCCTGGCATGACCCCTAAGTCTGGATTTTGAATACTTGTCAGTGGGGCTCCCCCATTTTTAAAGGAGCAGAGAGGTACTCTGACACTACCTCCATTTATGTCTCCCTTTGTTCCTGTCAACCCCACCCACACTTTAAGGAGATTGTGTGGTTTTCAGGAACTGACTGGTGAGGAATCTCCATCTGCAGGCTGCATATGTGGTTACAGAGTTTGCATCAATGTACTAAGTTAAAGTGTGTTACTTCACTCATCCATTCAATAAACCTAGCATTAAACATCTCCTCTGGGCTAGGAACAAGGGATAACTGATTCTATAACCAGATCTCACTGCAGCCACCTGCAGAAAGGACAAATTCTTGAGAGTTCAATGTGGAATTGCAGTGTTGTGAGAAGTGGAATGGAAAGCTTGGTCCTGGTGGTGAGGGGGAGAAGTGCGCACCCAACTCACCTGGACGACACAGGTAGTGGAAACAGCTTGTGCACAGTGAAAGTCTCCCAAAATCATGTACCAAAGGGACAAACCTGACTGGAAGCCCGAGTGGGATTCATGGGCAGTGTTGCAGGGAGAGCCTTTAAAGAAAGAATACATCACAAATTAAACTGGAAGCATGTTACCTGCTATGGGAACCAAGTCTCTCCCA
>PVJI01032799.1:0-11844 GCA_004026765.1 Micronycteris hirsuta
ACATCAACTTTTCTTATTTTGTCAGAACTGGGTTGTCTGACAAACTGTAGTTGCTATGACAACAGGAGCTCTCCTCCATCATTTGGGTCTATTTCTAAACTGGGAAAAATGAATGTAAAAGATCAGAAAATGGGATAAGCAAGTAGGCATTCAAGGCATTAGAATCCTTTACCCTGGGGAACAGAATGCTAAGAGATGACAATTACTTTGTTCTGGGTGATTAAAGGTTACTACTACATAAGTAGTTTTCTTCCTGGGCCCAAGATAAAATCAGATTTATGTAACTGGAGGGAAATGGCTTTAGGGAGAAAAAGTCCCTGGTAGAAAGATCTGTAGGTATGCTTTTCCTTTCTCAGGGTATACCGATGAGGAGGAAGCACTGGAATTTTGTCTCTCACGTGGGTGTCATCTTCCCCTGAACAGTCTTGATCAGAGAAACAACATACTGTTGGGGTTAAAAAAATTAATTCTTTTCACCTTCTGAATTCTTCTAGCTGGGTTTATAATCACATTAATAGAGACAGAATAACAGAGTAAATTTTAATACATGCTCATGGGGAATTCACATAAGCATGAACACTTCAAACACAGTGAGACAATATTGGCCAAATAAAGACATTTTTGGACAAAAGTAAAAGGGATTAGATTACAGAGGTGAGAATGGGGGATTTATAGGTAGTTGAGGGAGAGTGGAACACACGTAGCAGGAAAATTCCTTGCTAGGCGAGTCAGAAATAATGGGACATCAGGTATCTAACTAACAAACTTGGAGTCTTCCTGCTAGGGTCAATGAAACTGGAAAGTTGGTGTTCGTGCTGCCTGTAACTACCAGAACTGGTAAGTAGAGACAAGGATTGAATCTTTATGGGTGCTTTATTCAGATGCCAGTGATATGAGAAGATGGCAGGTTATATACCTTAAAAAAATGTCTTAACATCTCATCTTGAGCTGAGTTTTTATAAGGAGAAGAAGAAAGTGTAGATAAGAGGTTTGGGAAAAAGGTTAATCAGATAAGAGTTGCACTTGAGCCATGATTTTCCTAGTATTTCTTTATCTGCTGTTCAATAATTCTTCATCTGATGTTCCCACTCCAGAACACAATGCCTCAGATACCATCTTGATTGATCCCTTGCAGACCCCTGGGGAACAAAGGCCTGAATTGCTTGTTGACCTCCTAGAGTCACATAGGTCATGTATTCCTGTTCCTGGAATAACAGTTTTCCACATGCATTAATCACTTAAGCCTATCAACTATAACTACAGCTAAACTCTTTGACTCTTGAGTTTCCCTTTCATAAAGATTCTTAAGGTGATGAAGCCAAGTCTCCCTTCCTAAAGCAGGTGTCTCTGAATCTCTTGGGCAGGAAAAGGGGGAGGGTCAAAGGTTTCTTATAAATAACTTAAAATCAGTATCTTCAAAAGCAGCTTCATGGTGGCAAAATTTTGGTTCCCTTCAATACCATAATAACAACAAACACACAGTACTTTAAGTGTTTTTATATTTAAATATAAAATTACTCTCATTGTTTTTATTTTTATTATTTCACTTAATCTTTGCAACAATCCCAAAAGAACACATGTTACCATTCTCATTTTACAGATAAGAAAGCTGTTGGGTTGTAGAGTTTAGCTTCTTGCCCAAGGTCACAGAGCTGATGAATGACAGAGCTGTGATTTGGACTGAGAAAGTCTGTATTTTTAAACAATGATAGCTTCTCATGATAGGTAATCACTCTCTTGAAATGGTTCCAATTGTGTTGGGGCCCTGGAAAGAATCCTGTATAAAATCCTCATAGATATGAGTTCTAAACTTGTTTCTCCATTTATTTAGTCATTTTAAATAACTACTTATTGAATGCCTACTATGCAAAGCCACTAACTAGGCACTGGTGAAACAGCAGAGAGCAGGATAGACAAGGTCTCATAGGGTTTATAATCCAGGAAAGAACCCCAGACATAAACAAATAAATGTATATGATAATTTCAGGTACCAAGGAGTTCTGTGAAGGGGATAAAACTGGGCAATGAAATAGAAGCTGAAGGGTGGATGGGTGGGTGGTGGGTAGGCTTCTTTAGACAGGATGGTTGGGAAGATTTTTCTGAGGAGGCTCCAATTTCAGTGGAGACCTGGATGACGGAAGGAGCTGATCTTCTAGGGGAACATTCCAGGCAGAGTAGCAGCAGATGTGAACTTGGGAACAAGCTTAAAAATGGGATAGTGGGGCTAGATCATATTGGACCAGGGCAGGGCAGGGCTTGGAAGTTGGTAGTGGATTCAGATACATTTGAAGAGTTTGGATTGAGAGGCAGGATCTCTACTTGGGGTGAGGGTACTATGGGCATCTAGTTGGTAGAGGCCAGGGAGGCTGCTAAATAAGCATTCTACAGTGCCCAGGACAGTTCTGACAGTCTCGTCTGATCTTGCGTGGAGGCACCCAGGTCAGCAAGGCAGGATGTTGGAGAAGGCAGACCAGGGTGGGGCAACAGCCATGTGGATGGTTGGGGGTTGGGAGGTGGGTTCCAGGGGCTGGAGGGTGCGGCTTGGAATCACCCAATCAGAGAAAGACAAGACTACTTCCCCATAGTGTGGTTTTATTTTTTCTCCTTAAAACTCCACACAGAACCACCTGGGTGGGAACTGGTCTCAGCTCTACTATTTCCCGAGTTCTACTATTTCTACTGACTCCCAAGAGATCCCTCATTCAATAAGCCCCTTGCTTTGCTATTAGCTCGCTGTCTTCTTGTGGTTTCTCAGCGACTCTGATCTCACATTTTGGTTCCAAAACTTGTCATTCGAGGTCACCGAGGCCTGGTTCCCCTCAGCTGAAACCCACTGGGGTCTGGACTCGACTCCTGGACCAACAGCCACTGAGGATTTCATGAGTCGATGGCTTGAGCTCCCCTCCTGGCTGTTTAATCCCATCTATCTCCTCTGCCTGGAACAGCCTAGCCATTGCACCTCCCTTCAACAGACAACAATGGTCACAAATCCACAGGGTGGGTCTGAACCCCTCACTGACCCCTCTGAGGACTGTTACTTCTTACTGCGGCAGCCTACTGGCACACTCTACTCAAAATCTGAACGTTCAAGTGAAATAAGCCAGGCGGTGGGGGACAAATACCATATGATCTCACCTTTAACTGGAACATAATCAACAAAAGAAAAAAGCAAGCAAAATATAACCAGAGACATTGAAATTAAGAACAATCTAACAATAGCCAGAGGGGAGGGGAAAAAGGATTGTGGAGAGAAGGGTTTTCAGGAACTACTACAAAGGACACATGGACAAAACCAAAGGGGAGGGTGGAAGTAAGGGAAGGAGGGAGGTGGAGTTGGGTGGGATGGGGAGGAGGGGAGGGGAGAAAATGCAGACAACTGTAACTGAAGAACAATAAAGTAATTAAAAAAATTATTTAGTGCATATTAAGTACAAAAAGGATATTCTATGACTTGATTTAAATAAGTCATCAAATTTTTCAATAAACCTTGCTATATTTAAAAAACAAAATCTGAACGTTCAGTCAGAGTCCTCCACACTTCTCTCACCAGGGCAGATGACTGTTGGGGATGCCTGGGAAGACTCTGTTCCTCTCTTCACTGGCCTGTGGCAGTGACTCAGGGATGCCTATCCTGATGCTCAGTCTGTCTGTGGTTTAAGGACTGGTTCTCACCCTCACCCTGACCTTTGCTCTCTTCTTCCTAATTCTCTTCACCATGGGGAGTGGTCAATCCCTACCTCTGAAGAACACCCCCTCAGGTGACTTCTTAGAAACACAAAGTCACTCCAATTAGGGCAGGAGATTAAGTCTAAGAGGCTCATCTTTTTCTCCACTGTTGCATGGCCCCAGTATCCTCTACACAACTAGAATCGATGGCCAGAAACCGGCACTTTTGATTTTGACATCTTCACAGATCTCGACAGTTTCATGTGGTGCACTGGCAAGTGGTGTGAGCTCATATATCTCCAAGCTTTTTGGACACTTAGGGCCAAGCCCTCACTCTGCCAAGTCCTCACTGCCTTTCAACTCCTCCTCTCTAAGGAAAAGAGATCTAAACCAAGATCTAAGCCTTCTCCTTCCTCATCCCCTCCCCATTCCTCATCAGCCACCTCCTTTGATCCCACTGATCACCCTTAGCCCTATGCAGGTTCCCCCACTTTTAGACAACCCATCTCCTTCAGGGGACTTGGAACCCTCCCAGCCTCTACTCTTCTACCCCCAGAACAAAGCCCTTATACCCCACTGTTACCTTGCCACCTCACACTTGTTCTCGTGGGCCTGTCTCAAATCCCTCAATGTTCACCCCCACTGAGGCCTCCTTGGGGATGTTTTCTCTCAGAGAAATAGGTTGAGAGGGAGTAATACGGGTTCATGTTCCTTTTTCACTCTCAGACTTAGCACAAATAGAGCGCAGGCTCAGCTCTTTTTCTGAGGACCCCACAAACTGTGTTAAAGAATTTAAATACCTTACTTAAACGTATGATCTTACATATCAGGATGTTAATGTCATCCTCACCTCAACCACGACCCCAGAGGAGAAAGCCTGTATCTGGGCCATAGCTATGACCTGTGCAAATGAGCTTTATGCTGAGGACCCAACCTACCCTCAGGGCTTGGTTGATGTTCCTACTACTCCTCCTAACTGGGATTATCAACCAGACTCATCCGATATAAGAAAAATGTCACATTTCCTGACTTCCATTATTGTGGGCATGAAGAAAGCTAGTTTTTTGGCTGTAAATTATGACAAAATTCTAGAGATCACCAAGAGCCCAGATGAAAATCCTGCAGCCTTGATGAGCTGCCTCAATAAGGCAGTTTCAAATATACCAGTCTGGACCCAGGCTCAGCAGAAAGGAGCTTATGCCATCACATTCATTTCATAAGTCATTCTGCATCCAATATTTGGAAAAAGCTCCAAAAACTAGAGGATGGCCCACAAACACCCCAAAGACCTCATTAAGACAGCTTTCCAGGTATTCAACAACAGAGAGTAGTAGAAAAAACTAGAACAAAAAGGAGAGAAAGAAAGAAGAAAGAGAAAATGCCAGGGAAAAAGGAAGGCAGGAAAGAGAGAACTTGAGATACCTAATGCTTGCCACTGCCCTCCAGGGACAAAACCCCAGGGGTCTTGGGAAAGGAAAGAAACCTACTCAAGTGGGGGCTCCCCAGGGTCCCTGTTTCAAGTGCGGAAAGAAGGAACATTGGGTGAAGCTGTACCTGAACCCACGGCCACCCCAGACACTGTCCGCTCTGCAGGAAGACAGGGCATTGGAAGGTTGACTGTCCATCAGCCCCCAGCTGCGGGACTAGACTTCCTGCCTCTGTGGGAGAAGTGGACCTTGAGTTCACAGTCCCTGACCTATTCGGTCTAGCCTCAGAAGACTGATGAGGCCCGGGTTCAAGAGCCCTGACCATTACCATCATCAACAGGGTAACCCTATGAGTAAGTCCATCTCCTTTATCCTAGATATGGGAGCCATGTTCTCAGTCCTGCCAGAATACTTGGGGTCTTTAACCCCCTCCTCAGCCTCTGTTATAGGAATAGATAGAAAACTAACAAAACCATGGGCCACTCCTCAGCTCTTCTGCCATATAGGGGAACATGCCTTTGCTCACTCTTAGTTATACCTACTTGCCCTGTCCTGCTAATGGGGAGGAACATTTTAGCCAAGTTATGAGCCTCCCTTCTAATACCCTCATTACAGAGTGTAACGCATGCTCTACACCCACAAACCATCCTGCTGCTAACCTTAGGAAGCCACACTAATTCCCCAGCACCCAACTCATCAGACCCCACCTTCCTTTCCTCTATTGACCCTTGGGTTTCACGGAACACCCATCTGTAGCCTCTCATCATGAACTGGTCAAGGTAGCTCTTTTTTTTTTCTTCCCAGAAATCATCATGCTTTATTTATATTTTGATACTTTGATGCATATTTAAAAAAACATAACAAAGTGTGCTTTTAAAAATTGCATAAATATCTTGTTAATTTTTCTTTGGTAGTTTGTAAGTTCCTGTACAGTTTAATGTTCCCATGCTGTTGATGACTTCCCAATATAGGCCTTCCTTCCTACATTAGTTTGCTCATCTCTTTCATTATTTAGGCTTTCAGACTCATATTCAGGCTAACTAATCCAAGAAAACATCATTGTCTTACACCAGATTTAACCTATTATTGTTTTTTTCATTTTACACAGTACTGTAACTCATTTTCTTTTTAAAAAAATTCTTTTATTGTTGTTCAATTATAGTTGTTGGTATTTACCCCCACCGCTCCCCTGCCACCCCAGCCAAACCACCTCCCTCCCCTTCCCTCCTTGGTTTTGTCCATGGTTCCACCCCTCCTTGGTTTTGTCCATGTGTCTTTTATAGTTGTTCCTGAAAACCCTTTTCCCCTTTCCCCCCATTAACCCCTTGCACCTCCCCTCTGGTTACTGTCAGATTATTCTGAATTTCAATGTCTCTGGTTATATTTTGCTTTCTTTATTCTTTTGTTGATTAGGTTCCAGTTAAAGGTGAGATCATATGGTATTTGTCCCTCACTGCCTGGCTTATTTCACTTAGCATAATGCTCTCTAGTTCCATCCATGTTGCCACAAAGGGTAGGAGCTCCTTCTTTCTCTCCATTGCCTAGTATTCCATTGTATAAATGTACCATGGTTGTTTAATTCAGTCATTTCCTGATGGGCACTTAGGTTGCTTCCAGCACTGGGCTATTGTAAATTGTGCTGCTATGCACATTGAGGTGCATAGGTTCTTTGGATTGGTGTTTCAGGGTTCTTAGGATATAATCCCAGCAGTGGAATTACTGGGTCAAAAGGCAGTTCCATTTTTAATTTCCTTAGGAAATTCCATAGTGTTTTCCACAGTGGCTTCACCAGTCTGCATTCCCACCAACAGTGCACTAGGATTCCCTTTCCTCCACATCCTCTCCAACACTTGTTTGTTGATTTGTTTATGATGGCAATTCTGAGTGGTGTGAAGTGGTATCTCATTGTGGTTTTAATTTGCATTTCTCTGATGGCTAGTGATACTGAGCATCTTTTCATATGTTTCTGGGCCCTCTGTATGTCCTCCTTGGAGAAGTTTCCATTCAAGTCCTTTGCCCATTTGTTAATTGGGTTGTTTGTCTTCCTGGAGTGGAGTCATGTGAGTTCTTTATGTATTTTGGAGATCAAACCCTGTCTGAGGAATCATTGGCAAATATATTTTCCCATACAATTGGTTCTCTTTTCATTTTAATGCAGTTTTCTTTAGCCATGCAGAAACTTTTTAATTTGATGAGGTCCCATTCATTTATTCTTTCCTCTATGTCCCTTGCTTTAGGGGACATATTGGTGAATTATTGCTTTGTGGAATGTCTGAGATTTTCCTGCTGATATTTTCCTCTAGGACTTTTATGGTGTCACGACTTATATTTAAGTCTTTTATCCACCTTGAATTTGTTTTTGTGTATGGTGTAAGTTGGTGATTGGGTTTCATTTTTTTGCAGATCTCCCAACACCGTTTGTCGAAGGGGCTATTTTTACTCCATTTTATGCTTCTGCCCCTTTGACAAATATTAATTGACCATGAAGACTTGGGTTTATTTCTGGGATCTCTGTTCATTTCTATTGGTCTGTGTGTCTGTTCTTCGAGTAGTTTTTTGGTGGAGTCTATAGGGTTTTCTATGTACACTATCATGTCATATGCAAACAATGACAGTTTTGCTTCCTCCTTTGCAATTTGGATGCCTTTTATTTCTTTTTCTTGTCTGATTGCTGTGGCTAGGACTTCCAATACTATGTTGAATAGGAGTGGTGAAAGCAGACATCCTTGTCTTATTCCTGGTCTTAGTGGAAAGCTCTAAGTTTTTGCCCATTGAGTGTGATGTTGGCTGTAGGTCTCTTGTATATGGCCTTTATTATGTTGAGGAATGCTCCCTCTATTCCCACTTTGCTGAGTGTTTTTATCGTAAATGGGTGCTGTACTTTATCAAATACTTTTTCCACATCTATTGATATGATCATGTGATTTTTGTCTTTTGTTTATGTGATGTGTTACGTTTATTGAATTGTGAATATTGTATCATCCTTGCATTCCTGGGTGAGCCCCACTTGATCATGGTGTATGATCTTTTTAGTGTATGGCTGGATGCAGTTTGCCAATATTCTTTTGAGTAATTTAGGGTCTGTGTTCCTCAGCGATGTTGCCCTGAAGTTTCCTTTCTTTGTTACATCTTTATCTGGTTTTGGGATTAGGATGATGCTGGCTTCATAAAAAGAGTTTGGGAGTCTTCCATCTTCTTGGATTTTTTTGAATAATCTGTGAAGGACAGGGGTTAGCTCATCCTTAAATGCTTTGTAGAATTCTCCTGTGAAACCATCTAGTCCAGGGCTTTTTTGTGTTGGGAGTTTTTTGATTACTGCTTCAATTTTGTTCAGCAGTTATTGATGTGTTCAGGCTTTGTGCTTCTTCTTCATTTAGTTTTGGAAGATTATATTTTCTAGAAATTTGTCCATTTTACCTAGGTTTTCAAATTTCTTGGCATTTAGTTCTTTGTAGTAATTCCTTACAATCCTTTGTATTTCTGTGGTATCAGTTGTAATCTCTCCTCTTTCATTTCTGGTTGTGTGTATTTGGGTCCTTTTTTTTCTTGATGAATCTGCTTAAAGTCTTGTCGATTTTGTTTATCTTTTCAAAAACCAGCTCCTGAATTTATTTGTCCTTAGGATTGTGCTTTTAGTCTCTATGTCATATAATTCTGCTCTGATCTTGGTTATTTCCTTTCTTCTACTTGCTCTGGGCTATCTTTGTTGTTATTCCTCAAGTTCTTGTAGGTGTAGGGTTAGGTCGTTTATTTGAAATGTTTCTATCTTTTTTAGGTAGGCCTATATCACTATGAACTTTCCTCTCAGGACTGTCTTTGCTGTGTCCCATAGGTTTTGGATGTTGTGAGTTTATTTTCATTTGTATCCAGAAACTTTTTGATTTCTTCCTTGATCTCATTCTTGACCCATTCATTGTTTAATAGCATGCTATTCAATCTACACAAATTTGAGTGTTTTTGAGTTTTTTCCTGGAGATTGTTTTCTAATTTCAGTCCCTTGTAGTCAGAGAAGATGCTTGACATGATTTCAATTTTCTTGAATTTGCTGAGGCTTTTTTTAGTGTCCTATCATGTGTTCTGTCTTTGGAAATGTTCCATGTGCATTTGAAAAGATTGTGTATTTTGCTTCTTTGGGATGAAAGGCTCTATATATACCAGTTAAGTTCATTTGCTCTAGGACATTGTTCAATGCCACAATCTTTGTTGATATCTTGTTTGGAAGATCTATCCATTTTTGACAGTATGGTATTAAAATACCCTACTATAATTGTGCTGCTGTCAATATTTTTCTTGAAGTCCTCCAAGATTTTTTTTTTCCCTTTTCTTACAGCAGATCCTTTAGCATCTCTTGCAGAGCTGTTTTTGAGGAGGTATATTCTTTGAGGCTTCTTTTGTCTGGGAAGCTCCTTATTTGGCCTTCTATTTTAATTGAGAGCCTTGCTGGGTAGAGTATTCTTGGTTGCAGGCCTTTGTTTTTCATTACTTGTACATTTCTTGCCATTCCCTTCTTGCTTGAAGTGTTTCCATTGAGAAGTCAGCTGCTAGTCTTTTTAGGGCTCCTTTGTATGTTACTTCCTGTTTCTCCCTTGCTGCCTTTAAGATTCTCTCCTTGTCTTGGAATTTTGCCATTTTAATTATGATGTGTCTTGAAATGGACCCTTTGGGTTCCTCTCAATTGGGACTTTCTGTGTTTCCTGGATTTGTGTGACTTTTTCTCTCATCAAATTAGGGAAGTTTTCCATCATTACTTTTTCAAACAGGTTTTCTATCCCTTGCTTTTGTTCTTCTCCTTCTGGTATCCATATTTTACTGATATTTTTACATTTCATGTTGTCCTGCAGTTTCCTCAACACCTCTTCATTCTTTCTGAGTCTTTTGTCTTTTTCTTGCTCTTTCTGGGTGTTTTTTTCTACCTTTTCCTCCAGCTCACTGATTCGATCCTCTGCTTCATCTAGCTTACTTTTGATTCTTTCTACTGTGCTCTTCAATTCAGAAATTGTATTCTTCATTTGCTCTTAGTTCTTGTTGATAGTTTCTATTTCCTTTTTCATATGAATATTGTTTGCAGTGAGTTCATTGTCATTTCCCTGTCGTTTTTGGTAAAAACCTCTGTGAGCTCTCTGTGAGCTCATTGCACTTCCTTATAGCCATTACTTTGAACTCAATATCTGGTAGTTGACTTGCCTCTATTTCATTTAGCATTTTTTCTGAGGCTTCCTCCCATCCTTTCATTTAGGATTTGTTTCTTTGTCTTCCCATTGTTTGTGAGACTCTTCTTGTTTGTCTCTTCTTCTTAAATTGATTTGTTCTGATCCCCTGGGTTTGTTATGTGAACTTCTGTGGTAGGAGACCAGTGAAATTCAGTGATGCAGCCTTCTTGATCCCCTGAACTTGCGGCCCTTGGGCTGTCATTTATGTTGGCTCTCTGTATGTCTTTGGGTTTTGATTGTTGTTGGGTCTTTCTTTCATGGGTCCTTCCCTGAAGTCAGTTAACGAGGGTCACTCTGTCCACCGTGTCTTGTATGCTGTTGTGCATTTGCAGACAGGTTGGGTTGAAGCTGGTTCTTCTGTCTATCTGAGGTTTTGAGGCTTCTCTCTCACTATTGTCCAGTTGTTTGTTCTGGGCAATTTCTTCACCATTTAGTTCTAATTCCAGCTTGGTCCTGGGTGGAGGTTAGTGTGGCTTCCACTCACTCCTTCACCGTCTTCCTTTATTATCTTTTGGTGGTTCCTTTGTTGGTGGGCTCTCTCTTCCACCAGGTATACTGGTGTTCACAGCTCCCACCTACTCTTTATGTGATTAGTTGGAGGGGGAAGGCAAAATGGATTAAGAGAGCAGGACTGTATTCTATGGAATTTAAAGTACCAACATGTAAGGAAGAGGTGGGAGATCCTTTGGACAAGCGTAGCATTAACTGTGATATTTCACCTAACTGCCACTTTTAATAGGAGGTGAAAGAGAGATAAGACTCTTGTTGGAGAGGGGAAGAATTGTGATTCGAATCCAGAAAATGGTGAGCTTGTGGTAGATCAGATTATGAGATATAGTGAGTAAAGCATAGAAAATAGGTATAGTGTGTGAGAAAATAGAGTTAACCACAACAGTAATAAAGTTCCGGCAACAGTGAAGTGAGCTAATATCCGGGACTGATGCTGTATAGTATTTACAATTGTATGGAACAACAATTATTTACAATAGTAATGGACCAACAATCATATGAGAGAATCTATGTGATCTGAATAACAAGAACAGGAAGTACATGACCTAGAGTGGTGTGGTACTGGAACACAAGTGAAGTGAAAGAAGGAAAATTAAAAATACACTATGAAAGACACAACAAGGAAAACCAGTCAAACAATGCAATTAAACAAACAAAACAAAGAAAACAAAACAGAATGAGGAGAAATGAAAAAATACTAATAAAATAAAAAGTAATAATAATGAAAAAATAATAATACAAATAAACAATAACTTACAAGTTTTCTGGAATAGCAAAGTGAAATTTGTCTCACTGTCTCAGTTGTTGGGATGATCCCTCTTTGGGTCTGACTCTGGTCCTTTCACACTTGTGGGAAAAAAAAAGAAAGGAAGAAGAAAAAAAAAGCCTTATGCTGGCTTTAAATCTGACAAGCCACTTCTGCTGGTCTTTCTGGCTGTAGCAGCCTTGAGGGGAGGGTTTTGTTTTTCTCCCTTCCTGTGGTTTTGCAGTGGATGGGGGCCAGGTCTGAGCCACACTCTTTTTTTTTTTTT
>PVJI01032800.1:0-11847 GCA_004026765.1 Micronycteris hirsuta
CCACACTGCCCCCCCCACCCCCCCACTGGGGCTCAGCCACCTTCCTCCTCGGGGGCTTTGTCACTCTGAGACTGAAGTTGCCACACGGAGCAGGATTTTACTGGCCAGAGTCAGAGCTCCAGAAACGGATAATCTTCACAGGCAGTTGTTGTAATTACTGATAATGAAACTAACATCGGGCCTCAGATATTCTCAGGAACGCACTTTGCGATGAGCACAGCAGCCACGGCCCTTACCGTGCGCCAGGGACCAAAGTCATAGGTCCGGTCCCCGGGGGTGTCCCATGCACGCGTGACAGTGACTCAGCAGGTCTGCGAGGCATGTGGCGTGTCCTCGGTACCAGGAAGCGTGCACTTTCTGACAGAAACTTACAGCAAAGTGTCCCTGAAGTACAGCCACATTTAGGAAACTCCTTCATTTTATCTCAAAACCGTTTCTGCCGGGAGGCGTGCGAGACCACTGTCACTGGAGGTGCTGGTGAGGATTCAGGTGGATTTGAGCGGCGGCTGGCTAGGGGGCAGCCCCCGTGGGTCTTCTCTGGCTTGTCGTCCTCGGTTGTTTGGGGAACGGCCCAGCGTCCAGCCCCCACGGGCCTGGCGGATGGGACTCCGCTGTCAGCAGAAAGAACACACTTCTACTCACTTAGGTTGGTTCAGTCTTGACGTGACATCTCACTGTGAAAGAGAATTTATTAGTAAAAAAAAAATGTGTGTCGAATTAAGTTTTAAAGGAGTAAAATGTTTTCAGCGGGCACCTGTCTCGGGGGTTATAATTTCCTCAGTGCAGAAGGGTCTAGCCGGGAAAGTCAGGGTCTCATTGCCCCAGTATCCTCTGTAATTTCACTTTATTTGGTTCTATTCTATTTCATTTATTTTGCAAACACTTAATATCATGCTTACAGTGTGCCAGACACTGTTCTAAGCTCTTTAAAAATTTAGCTTATTTATTTCTTGTAGCAACCCTGTGAGGTAGCCCCATTTTTATTAAATAGTTGGGGAACCTAAGACACACAGAGATTAATAACTTGACCAAGGTTGCTCAGCTGGTAGGCGCTGGAGCTGGTGTTTTAACACGTATCAGAATTCTTATTTTTTTAAGGATTTTATTTATTATTTTTAGAGAGAGGGGGAGGAAGGGAGAAAGGGAGAGAAACATCAGTGTGTGGTTGCCTCTCACACGCCCCCTACTGGGGACCTGGCCCACAATCCAGACTTGTGCCCTGACTGGGAATCGAACCATTGACCCTTGGTTTGCAGTCCGGCACTCAATCCACGGAGCCACAGCAGCCAGGTCCAGAATTCTTAATCACTCTTGTACACCCATTCTCATTACCTTCAATATTTCTACAATTCCGTTTTCTTCTTCAGCCAGTTTTGACTCACCCGTGTATAGAAAGGGGTCTGGTAAGGGTTTTTGTTGCTGCTGCTCCTGTTTTAAGAAACTAGAGCTAGAGAGATCTGAGCTTATTAAGGACTGACAGGAAGGATCTGGAATGAGGTAGAGGCGACTCCCGAGGGAGAGGGGGGTCATGCCCACATCGAGATCTCCTGGGAGGCGTCAGGGCCCAGGCTGGAGCTCGCAGGTCAGGGGAGAGGGAGAAAAGTGTGCGTGCACACAACTGAGGTAGAGGATTGGGGCTGTCGGGGCTTTTCATATAAAGAAATCAAACACTTTACATTCTGGGCTACAGATGTCTCCTTTGGCTTGCATTTCAAAGGGGCTGCTGCGCTGGCTGGTGGGGGAACGCGTGTTTATGCAGTGCACAGGCCGGCAGCCGTGGGTGCGTGTATCAATCCTGATCCTCCCGTGTTGGTGTATGTCAATTAATTGGCAACAGACTGGGAGCTACTCAGGCCCGTGGAAATAACACAGCTCACTGGCTGACCGTGACTTCGCTTCCTGCTGTATTCCAAAGCCTCGTTAACTCGCATTATAAATTTGTTTCAGGACTAATCCAAGACCGCACTTCATTCTCCTCGGAGAATGTGTCTCCTGGGACTGCATGTGCCTGAGGCCGCTGAGCTCAGGGCGGGGCTGCCGTGTGCCCAGCTGTGGGCTCACACTTTTATCTGAGAAACTAGCAGCCGGGTCCTTCTGGGAAAAGTGTCCTCTTGGTGATCGGGTGCAGGGGTCTTATCCCGGTGACTTAGTTCAATTCACTTTCTGCTGGCGCCTCATTCACAGACTTTTCTGACGTTATGTACTTTCCTACCACCCTACAGCTGAACTCTCTATTTTGCTTGAAATGGTTTATTTCTATATAAATTTTATGTCGCCTATAATAACCTTCTTTCGAGTATATCCTTTCAGTTCTGCCGCTAAGACAGTCACGGCTAATGCTATGTTGCTGGAGAGGCACCGATAGTTTTTAATGCTCTCACCGAACCGTGGGACGTGTCTGAACTTCTCTCCCTCCTCCCGGCGCGTGTCTTCCTTCCCCTCGCACAGGCCCCACTACAGAGTGTGTGCGTGCCCAGGCTCGGCGTCAGAGGGCCTGGGTTCAAATGCTGCCTTGGCCGTTCTGTAGCTGAGCCTGTTCCTTTTCTCTTATGGCTATTAACCTGTCTGCTAAATGAGGGTAATAACAGCACTTTCCTCATGGGATTACTGGACCACCAGTGAGATAATACCTACACGTCACAGGGTCGTGGTGGACACGTGCTGGTTGGTGAGTAGACCTCAGCTGTCAGGGTGATGGCATTTTAATGCCCAAACAGGAACTGACCTTGCACGTAACCAGAAGTGACATGTGGTGTCTGGTCTCGGATTCTTAAAGAGACGGTGTATTCCAAGGAATTGCTGTTGCTGCGTCAGGTACATGCTAGTACAATTATCCAAGTGCGGAGAGGCGTGCTGACGGAATGCCGTCGGGGAGGTGACTTGCTTTCCAATATTTCAGCAACAGAACAAAAGAGACTAAAAACAAAGACAGAATAAATATGATAAAATTGTATGCTTGCGGGTTCCTGGGCTAGGTGTGTGAGTTCTCGGTTTTACTTTTATGATGTAGTCTGAATGGCTAATGAATTAGTTGCCTAACATTGATTGATGTTGCGCATAAAAATGCATGTGGGCAACAAAGCGATGAGGACAGGCACTGTGTAAAATCTCTTTAAAGAAGACTGGTTTGTCAGTCTGGCAGTCGCTCGCCCCATAGGTGGCCTGGGGTCCATTCCACCTGGGATAGCATCGCTGGGTCCCTGTGAACTGGCAGTGGTCCCTTTGATAATGTGTTGGGGAGAACTGAAGAGGAATGTTTCCCTGATGGTCTAGGACATTCAGTATTTATTACAAGTGCAAATATTATAATTTACCTTTGCAGCGTAAGCTCTGACTCACAGGTAAAGCAGAATAGGCACCTGGGAGAAGATTAATAATCTGTGAGAGGGAATACCTGATCTGCTTAAGCAAAGCCCTGCGCCTCCATAAGGACCACCATCCCAGAGACTCTGAATCATGCAGGTTCGTCCCCCCAAAGGAGAGGGAATTGTCCCCTTACGTGAAAGGTGCGTTCCCTCGCTCCGCCCCTGTCTTTACGCCCACTCTCATCGCACAGGTGCATTCGGATAACTGCCTTGGGCCCCCAGTGCGAGGCCCGGCCAGGGATGAGACATGGATCTGGGGCGCATGGCGGAAGGGACCCGGGGCACGCGTGAGGAATCGCCTCTGAAATAGAGGAAGGGCACTGGGGAAGGGAGACAGGACAGCGCCGTGGCATAAGTGTTAACGTGGAGGAGAGGCCGAGTTTGAGGCTGGACCTTCTGTAAGTGACGTGGGGAACCAGGTCATCTGCTGTTGGGGAGCAAAGGGAGACGAGACAGAGTTTGGGGCAGAAAGTGAGTTGCAGGGACACAGGCTGTGGACTTGGAGCGAAAGCGGAGCAGGACATGAGTTTGGGACAAGGGATGGACTTGCTGAGTGCTTTGGGGGCCCCACTGGCGAGAGGCCCGTGGACCTGGAGTGAGCCCAGCTCCGCAGATGCTCTTGCTCAGGACGCGGGGGTCAGAAGCAGGAGGTGGGTGGGGCTGGGGGCTGAAAGCTCACTTTTGGGAAAGCGAGCAGACAGGAACCTGGTGGCACGGTGAGGAAGGTCAAAGGCACGACGGCCGTGCTTCTGTAGGTCTCTGCAGAGGCCGCATCAACCAACGGCCTTTTCATTCTTTAAAGGAAGGGCAAGAACGCTGTTTCTTCCTGGGACCTTTTCTCCGAGAGCTTACAGAAGGCAGCTGCCGGAGGGGAGAGTTACTCAGCCCAGGCTAGGAAAAGTACTGATACGAGTGTGTATGTATCATAGTCCGTAACACAGTATGATTGTTTAATTCTCTGGGCACTGTGCTAGCATTTCTCCTTTCGTGTGTCACTGACCGCTTGTGGTGGGATCATCACCCAGGTTCAGCATCCCTCGTGATTGTTTTCAACATTGAGAGAGAGTTGGTGTGGGGCTCTTTTTCATAGCGTTGTCTTGCGTCACTCACTCAGACTCGTAGCCGCTCCCGGAAAAGCCGGGCTGCCCACACCCACGGGAGGCTCACCTCCGGGGACAGCCACAGCCACAGCCACAGCCACACGGGGGCCTGGAGATTCTCCAGGGATCGCGGCCATGCCACCCACCCATGGGGCCCAGAGCGCTTCCTGCTCCATCTGGCCGTGGAGGGACCCTGCGGGCGTCTCTACATCAGTGACCCCCAGTGACCTTCCCTCCCGTCCTTTTCAGCTCCCTCTCCTCCGTGAGCTTCTGCCGGCAGGTGCCTGAAAGTTGAGATTGTGGTCACTCGGAAGTTAATTACTTTTCTCGGTTTATTCCCCCTTAGTCACACTTCTGTGTCGCACAGCAAAAGAGCAGATAATTGCTTTGGAAATGTGGTGGTGTCGTTCGTGGGAGAGATTTCAAGAAGTGGCCCAGTAGGAAGGTCCAAATTAAAACACAAACAAGCAAGAAATAACTTTGTTCGTGGGGAGAACACCCAGGGTAGAAGCAAATCCAGTCTTTTTCTCTGTCATTTTAAGAGCCATGCACTTCCAATTATTTTTGAAATTGTAAATTACTGCCTTATTATAATAATAAGTAGCTGGCAATTCCTTGTGGCAGAAAACGAAAGCTCCCGGAGGACACGCATTCAGAACTGGCTTTCTTTTTCCCTTCAGCGCCAAGCACTCATTCAGGCCCCTCGTCTCTTTTATTTAAACAGTGAATCGTGCTGTGTTTTAGAACGTGCCCGGAAGGCTCTTTCGCCTCCATTCCTGCGTCTCAGAAGATGACCAGATTGTTATTTCCCCCCTCCCAGGATTCTGGTCACCTTTGCCTCCTCCTCTCCTGTGTCTGGGGCCAGGAGGGAATTCGAGTTAGTTTTCCTTTCCTGTATTCCCTACAGAACGCATTGCAGTCTTTGGTGTTCAGGGCCATTTATGCAGGAAGATGAGTCAGCGGTGACAAAGCAGTGGTTGGGGACACACCCCTCGTTAGTTCCTTTGCTCGACCCTCTCGTGGCCCGGTGTCCCGGCACCGTTCAGAGTGGAGTGCAGGACCCAGGGTGTGCGTCGGGGAGGTGGAAGGAGGCCTGGAGCCTGTCCTCCTTGTTGAGACGAGGCAGTACGGAGCATGTTCCTGTCTGAATCTTTCCTCTCCTGCTGCCACTCTGGTGGAGATGTGCTTCCTGACAAGCGAGAGAAGCCAGGGGGCCCCGTGCGCACCAGAATTGCTTATGGAGCAGTTTCCCGTGGCCCGCGTGCATCCGAACTGTGCTCTCAGACCTGTCTCCGGGGAGCACCTTCCGCAGAAACCATCGTGCTAAACAAAAAGTCGATGGAAACGGGCAGATAAACGGAGAGCGGCTCCTCCCAGCTCCTTCCGCGGAGGGATTTTGGCCTACAAGTTAAATCGACTGCATCTTCTTTTCATTTCCGCCGAACATCATTGATTTCTCACTCTTGCTGTTGAATCATTGATGTTCATTCATTCAGCAAGCAATTACTACTCCCCTCAGGGACAGGCTCCGACCTGGGCGTTGGGGACAGACACATCAAGGACTAAAATGGGGGAAAAAAATATCTGCCCTCCCAGGACTTTCCTTCTACTAGTTAAATCCTATTAAGCTTTAAGTCAAAAGATGTTTTCAAAGGTTAGATTTCTACAGCATCTCCTTGTATGGTAACCAGTAGGCTATTTTCATTTCACAAATGTATTTGCTGTGCGTAAAGCAATGCTTCCTAACCTTTTCAGGGCCTGAAGCTCCTTCTAACCCTGTGCAAACTGTATTCCTGTGCAAAAAACAACACACCCATTCTTGTACACATTCATATTTGCACATCAGCCCAGAGACTGTGTGGCTTCCTGGTCACAAAAAGGACTTGACCTTGTAAAGGTCCATGTGTCATCTAGGTAATAAACACTATTTAATGATGACTTCATTTTTATTTTTTTATTTTTTATTTTTTTTAATTTATTTTATTTTTAGAGAGAGGAGAAGGG
The DNA here is from genome assembly GCA_004026765.1 of Micronycteris hirsuta. Lineage (NCBI taxonomy): Eukaryota > Metazoa > Chordata > Mammalia > Chiroptera > Phyllostomidae > Micronycteris > Micronycteris hirsuta. The sequence continues at coordinate 6,470 of PVJI01032800.1, forward strand.
AGGGAGACAGAGACAGAGAGAAACAGCAATGGAAACAGCAATGTATGGTTGCCTCTCACATGGCCCTCATACGGGACCCGGCCCGCAACCCAGGCATATGCCCTGACTGGGAATCGAACCGGGATCGTCTGGTTCCCAGCCCGCGCTCAATCCACTGAGCTACACCAGCCAGGGCTTCATTTTTATTTTTTCAAGTTGCGATAAAATAATCTTTCAGTAAGCTGTTGGAAGGGAAATTGGATTTTGACTGTCTTTTTAAAAAACAGAACAACTTTTTGAGACAATAAATGCATGATTTATTGCACTTACTGTTTTTGCAGGGCTTGCATCATTTAGATCTTTATTATTCAGTCCGTTTTCATTTAAGACTTCTCTGCCTTCGCGGGCAACTTTGGGCTTCAACCCGGGGTTCTGGCAGTGACCCCGCGTTTGCTTCACTGTGGCGATCCCTTGTTACAGACAGTCGCCAACCCAGAGGCACGGGTAGGAAGGTCAGAACGATTGCCCCGAGAGAGCAGAGTGATTCCTCCCTCCCAGAAAGATGTAGCATCTGCAATAATCAAATTACGGAAATTCCCGGAAGAAGGAGACTGGTCGCCGTGAGCTGCTTGTGTGCAGATCCGACTTGGTGCTGAGGGATCCTATCACCGCCTACTTTTTGCTGCTTTTCTGAGAGACTCACTTTCCAGGGAAGTTCTTAAATAAGTTCTTTGGAGAGCGATGCAAGCAGGTGTTTTTCTGAGGTGTTCAGTTAAACAGTGTCGGTGCTTCTGAGGAACTTGTACTTGAATTCATTGTACTTGAATTCAGCAGTGGGATTTCTAGGGTCCCGGGTCTTTTCTGAGTGTTGTTTTATTGCTTCTCTCCAATCAGCAGTCAGGTCAGAGCAGGTGTTTGGTCTGGGGTTAATTAGCGCAGGCCATGCGAAACAGCAGGTGATCTGTGTGACACTGTTCGTAACTTCACAAAGCACCGCGTCTCTCTTTTCATTGCGCTTTACCTTCCTCAAGAGAGTTCTGACTCAGGTAACTTTGGTCTCAGAAAATAAGTGTTTTTAAGTCATGCGAAGTAGTAAGAAAGAACCAGTCTGGTATTGGCAATACAGTTGCCCACAGCCAAAAAAATGACCTCCGGTTGTACCGTTGAATGAAAACCGAATGCTTTGCTGTCCTGACAAAGCCGTCCCGCGAGCTGGTTACTCAGCTGTGTGTAAAGGGTGCCTGGGCGTGGACGGCCGTATTTTAACAAGGACACTCAGCATCTGTCTGCTCCTTAGCAAACTACTGAGGAACCCAGGTCTCCAGGGTCCTCCTCTCTCCCTTCCTCTGGAGTCAGAGCAGCTCCCCCCCCCCATGTTGCCTCAGGGTTGAAATTTTGAGGCACGTGAACAGCCGTACCGAGGCAGACTTGCTCGAGGGGTTGCTTTCACTGATGCCAAGGAGACTCTGTCACCTGTCTGTCACGTGGCTGAGAGTAGAGGGGTGAAGTCTTTGGCCTGAAGATCTGAGGTGTTGGTTGCCTGTTTGCTGGTACATAGGACTGTCGTAAAAGACAGCCAGCAATTCTGACTCCTCAGACCTGGGCATGTTGGTCAACCAGCAGTCCTTAAACACGCCTGGGCCTTTGAACGTGGGGGGGTCCTGGGTCCATCTGGACCTGGTAAGTTGGAACCTCCAGGGTCAGGTGCACTTTGCGTGGCAGCCAAGGAGCCCCCGGGCGAGAAGCCAGGAGGCCCGTTCTGTTTACCACGGAGCATTTCTTTCGTCCTTCTCTGTGCCACAGTGAGCCCACGCCCCGGGGCCAGCAGCCTGCTGGGTAGGCAGCTCACCTCCCCCATTTCCTGAGAGCATCTCACCTGACCGGGGTCGCACCAGCTCCTGGGGTGTGTGACAACCATTTTTGATGCTGCCCGAGCGGTCCCATTTTGAGCCATCCTTGGCCACGTGCTCCAGGAAGGAGCACAGTGGCTGTTCTGCACAGATTGTTGGAAGCACCCCGTACTATTAGCCGACCAGAAAGCATTTGAGAGAATGCGGGGGAAGCATTTAGATCCCCCGATATTTGTGTCTATTGCCTTTCCAGTAGCGGCTCCAGACCCATTCTTTCACCCCTTCTCCCTGGTCCCTGGCCATCTTCCGGCCCCGTCTGCTCCGGGCTGCTGCAGCGTCTCCCTTCCCTCTCCGTCTGGGTAGGTTATGAAGTATGGGTACAAGAGACCTGGAGAGCGCAGTTACTTTTCCAGTCAGTTCAGCAGACTGTGACCGTCTGCAAATACGTGTTTGTTGTCTCTGGTTACTGGTGCTTTTGGGGACCATGAATTTATGTCAGTGACTTAACTGTCCAGAGGGATTTCAGAAGCAGTCTTTGTCGTTTCTGTAGGTGGAGCACACTCCTATCTCTCACGCCTCATGTGTCAGCCCAGGACACTGTCACCCAGTCGTCCGTTTGGGTGAAGTGCATGTCATGCAGCTTTCACATATATTAAGTCCCTAGACAGCTTTTCTTCTGTCTAGAGGTGAGCTGAGGGGTGATAACCAAGAATCCACATGGAGAAGTGTAAACATCCCTTTGTCCTTGACCTTCCTAATTGCCCTTTGAAGGCAACAGTGTGTACTAGGAACACTCAGTGGGGCAGCCACTGGACGTGATCCCTCAGCAGGCTGGGGGCACTGTCCCACACCTGCCCTGAGGCTTCTCCTATGGAAGGATGCCTGCTCCTGAGTGGGAGAGGGGGGAACTGGGAGCACCCTGTCTTGTTGAGACATGGGAGAGATTGTGAGGGTCTTCGGATCCCCACCCTGCCTCCCACATTGTTCGTTAGAACTTGTCCACCAAATTGCGCTCCAGATACGCTGTTCCCTGTGGGGCGCCTTTGTCAGGACGCCAGCGTGACGGCACTGGAGCTGAGCGCCAGGCTCTGGCAGGCTCGTGGCTTTGTTTTTTTTTTTTTTCTTTTCTTTCAGTTTCATAAGTTTTAAAATTAAAAATGTTATTTTATTGAAAATACGCTAATCCTCAGTTCACATGCATGCTCAGTCTTGCTCATCGTCCATTTCCAAAGTTCTCTGTTCTTTTCCAGACAGCAGAGCATTATGGGTAAGAGCTGAGACTCTGGATGCTAATATCCAGGCTCCATCCTGGACTGACAGTGTCATGGTCAGCTTACCTAAAACCTCCAGGCCGCCGCTTCCTCCCACGTAAAGTGGGGATGACATGGCTCCTACTGCCCAGGGTGCTCGTGAGAATTTAATGAGAGGATCCATGGAAAGTGCGTGTCCCGGTGCCTGGCACAGGGCATATATTTACTTGGACTGTTTTTCCCCAGGGACAATGCTAGGCATGCTTATTTACATTCTTATGTCATTATGTGGGCTTCCTCCCATCTTTGTTAAAAGGAGACGGGTTATAAATAATAATTGTGATCAGCCATTCTTTGTTTCTAAATAAATAATCTGCCATTGCTGATTTATAACATAAGGATTTATAATGGAATTACACAGAATTCAGGTGGTCACTAAATTTCTCTGGCTGGGAAGTCTCCAGTGGGGGAAGCTGGCATTACGTCAGGAAGTCAGATGATTTTTCTCTGCTGGGAATAATATCAACTCTCATTTCTCAGTGTTTCCAGAAGTGTTCTGTTTGCTTACTCATTCTTCGACATTGAAGAAGGAGGCCACGTTCTCCCTGGGAAGCAGCGAGTCGTTGGAGATTTCTCTGTTGCTACGTGTTTACTCTAATAAAGATGTAAAATGTGCAGGGAGCCAGGTTCCTCGGCACCATCTGTAATCTTGAGGTGCTGCGAAGTTAATGAGGTGACTCCCGTGTCTGGTGGAGAGACACCACCACCTGACATGTCTCTTTGGAGAATTTCATGCATTTCTCTCACATAAAGTGAAGGACATTATGGGCAAGATAGGGGAAGTTGGGAGGGAGTTAAAGCTTCCTGATTATTTGCGTTTTGTTCTGTTTTATCCTGAAGATTGCATTTGTTCAGTCTTGTCAAACACTAAGGCCCAGATCGCAGCTAGCAGCTGGGCAGGGGGGAGGTCAGCAGTCCTGGGCATGGGCTCCGGGGCGCACAGGGAAATAGGGAGACAAACACGAACCTTTTAAGGTGAGGCAAGAAAGTGCCCCTGATGTAGTAGACGTGTGCACCTGTTATAAGAGGACACTTTTTGAAGTCACAAAAACTAGTTTTGTTTTTCGAGGTCACCCTTTGACTTACAATTGAGAGTCAGTCACACATGCCTTTGTGGCCACAGATGTTTGAAAGAATTTTGGATGTGTCAGAATAAAATGTCGTTGACTTGTTCAGTTGTCCCCCAGCCTTGAAGGCGTGCAGTCTGGTGTTCTCCAAATGTGTGTGGGAAGGTGGGGGGGCGGGGGTTTGTTACCCAAAGCTTCTGAAAGGCATTGCTATAGGTTTGTGTTTTTTTCTCTTAACCATTTGTTGATTAAGTGGTTGCTACGTTGCCAAATTAAGAAGAGAAATGGATCGAATTTGCATAACTTGCCACCAAATAAATAAAAATAATTTTTAAAAGTTGGTCACAAAAGCTTTCTTTCTCCTTTTAAAGGAGGTCTGGTTTTTAAAATATTACACATGCCTCCTTTCTCCTTTCCCCGTGATACCTGTCTCCAGCGTGTTTTTATGCCCCTAAAAAGCATGCTCCAGCTCAGGGCTACGTGGCTGGCTCCGTACATACTGATGCTCTTTCTGAAGCAGGGTATGATATGGGGTAACACTTGCCTGATCAGGATGCCGTCTAGACTGGTGGGATGAAAATAGGGACAGAGCCACAGGGATTTCTTTCTGAAGCAGAACACGTAAGGAAACATCGCTCTACCAGAATATGGATGAGGTTTGCGCATATGGAATAGTATTTTATAACACTGTTAGCATTCAGGTGTTAATAGCCAGGCTGGCTTGTGGGCTGTTGTGTGTTAGTCTCACTGTTGTTTGTCATTTCAGACTGCCCTGTTAGAGGGTGACAGAAAGCTGGGCTCCAGCATTTCAGTGGGCATTGAGAAGAGTGTCTCAAAAAGCATAGAGCATGCTGTCCAAGCTACAGGCGAGGGGCAAAGGGTCACTTGTGTTTGGAGCTAAAATAGAGTCAATAAACATTATATATCAGTAGTTGACCGATGGCTAAGAAGCAAAACCAAGTACCAGTGTCACGCTCAGGAGCTCTGACTAGCTGAAGCCAAGTTCTTAAATATTTTGGGAGTTTTTCATTTGTGTCGTAAAATAATTTACTTCCCGAGCCATTTTCATTGAAGAAACTATCCAGGAACAATGTTAAACCAGAGACTGCTTTGAAACTTGCTGAATCGAAATTCCCACCCCTTCCATTCTTCGGGGGGTTGACTGGGGCAGG